>PVLD010003750.1:83042-136991 GCA_004027595.1 Dinomys branickii | reverse complement strand
GGTGAGGTGTGTAAGACTGCTCCCCCACCCTCCCAGGGTTCCCTGCAGGTATAGGGATGGATCTCCTCCCCCACTCGGTGATCTGGTCGCGAGCGCCGATATCTCACCAGTTATTGGAGTCCCTGCAGGCGTGAAGGTTCCAAGGTGCCAGTCTATCCTTTGGGGCTTTCTGCGCGGCCCGCCCGATGCGCACGAAACGTGAGACCCCTGGGCGTTGCCGCCGCCAGAGAGCCGATCTCTGTCGGGAGTCGCCGGAGAGCTGCGCCGGGTCTGGAGGCGGGAGGTTTCGAGCTGTCTGTATTCTCGGGGCGCTAGGACCCAGCAAATCTTTCTCTCCGCTCCCGGCGGCGTTTGGGGCCCTCCGCGCGGCCCGCCCGACACGCGCGAAACGTGGGATTGCCGGGCGTCTCCGCTGCTAGCAAGCCGATCTCTGTCGGGAGTCGCCGGGGGGCTGCACCGGCTCGGGAGGCGGGAGGGACCGAGGTGGCCGCGCTCCCACTGCGCTTGCACCGAGCCAAGCTTCTTCCCCGCGCGGATCGTCCCTGGCTCCCAGCGTCTGGGGCTTTCCCACGTCTTGCCCCGGCAGCCTGGTCCGCCCTACCACATCTCCCCCGGCATCTCAGAGAAATACGCCCAGTTTAAACTTCCCAGCCGAGGTCCCGGCATTCACGCTCGCCAAGTCTGTCTCGAGCTGGTGGTGTTCATTAAGGAGGTTCGCTCCCTTGCTGCTCACCTGGTCGCCATCTTCCCGGGATCCAACAGTAAAATACTTAAAGAACTTGTCTAATTAACACACACATAACAATAACACCACAGGTGGAGACTCAGCGAGCCGTGGCGCCGGCATTCCTCGGGCGTCTCGGCGAAGCCGCTGGCATTGTCCCAGGCCCTGCTCTCACCGCCTTGTACGTGAGTGCTTCTGCTAGGCTTCCTCCAGAATCAAAACAGTCATACCCATGGGTCAGACTCGAAGTCCCATCTTTAAAAATCTTCAAATGGAGCCTGGCTAGGTGGTGCACACCTGTAATTCCAGCACTTCCACAGCTGAGGCAGGAGGATCGCCACAAACTCAAGGCCAGTCTGTGCTGTGACTAAAGATTCGTCTTTGTGACTGGCTCTACCTGGAGCCAACTAGCACTTTTGTTCTTGGATTCCTTCTCCCATCTTGCCAGCCTGGCAATGTTGCCCCCACAGGTCTGTTTTTGAGCCAGTACCAGGTTGATTTTATTACAGTAGCTTTGTGGTATAATTTCACGTCAGGGATTGTGATTCCCTCTGACTTGTCCTGTGGCCCAGAATTTCTTTTGCTATTCTGGGTCTCTTCCGGTTCCAGATGAATTTGAGGAATGTTTTCTCTAGATCTGTGAGGTATGCTGGTGGTAGTTTAATGGGAATTGCATTGAATCTGTACAATAATTTTGGTAGTATGGCCATTTTCACAATGTTGGTTCTTCCTAACCATGAGCAGGGAATGTTTTTCCATTTATTGAAATCCTCTTCGATCTCTTTTTTCAGAGTACTGTAGTTTTCACTGAATAACTCTTTTACCTCTTTTGTTAGATTGATTCCTAAATATTTCAATTTCTTGGATGCTATTGTAAAAGGTATGTTTTCCTTAATTTCTCTCTCAGTCTGTTGTTTGTGTATCAGAATGCTATTGATTTTTGGATATTGACTTTGTATCCAGCTACTCTGCTGAATTTGTCAATTAATTGAAGGAGTCTTCTTGTGGAGTTTTTGGGGTCTTCCATGTAAAGTATCATGTCATCTGCAAGTAGTGATAATTTTACTTCTTCCTTTCCTACCCTTATTCCTTTTATTTCTCTGTCTTGTCTAATTGCTCTGGCTAATGCTTCCAGAACTATGTTGAACAGTAGTGGTGATAGTGGACATCCTTGTCTTGTTCCTGTCTTTAAAGTGAAAGCTTTCAGTTTTCGTCCATTTAGTATGATGTTGGCTGTTGGTTTGTGATAGATGGCTTTGATCAGATTGAGGTAGAGGCCATCTATTCCTATTTTTTCTAGGGTTTTTAACATGAATGCATGTTGGACTTTATCGAAAGCTTTTTCTGCATCTATTGAGATGATCATGTGGTTTTTGTCTTTGGCTCTATTGATATGGTGTATTACATTAATTGATTTGTGAATATTGAACCATCCCTGCAATCCAACCTGGTTGTGGTTATAATTTTCCTTGTGATTCGCTGCATTCTATTTGCTAGTATTTTATTGAGTATCTTTGCATCTATGTTCATTAGGGAGACTGGCCTATAGCTGTCTTTCTTGGTTGGGTCCTTCTCTGGTTTTGGTATCACCACAATACTTGCCTCCAAAAATGAGTTAGGGACAATTGCTTCCTTTTCAATTTCTTTGAAGAATTGGAGGAGTGTTGGCATTATATCTTCACTGAATGTTTTATAAAATTTTACTGTGAATCCATCACGGCCTGGGCTTCTCTTTGTCGGTAAGTTTTTAACGATATTTTCAATCTCATTAATTGATATTGGGTTGTTCAGGAGTTTTATATCTTCCTGGTTCAACTTTGGTAATTCGTACATTTCTAGGAATCTGTCCATTTCTTCTGAGTTTTCTATCCTATGGGAGTAAAGATTCTCAAAGTAGGCATTAGTGATCTTTTGAATTCCTGTAGGATCTGTAGTGATTTTATCCTTTTAATTCCTTATTGCATGAATTTGAGTTCTTTCTTTTCTTTTTTTGATATGGTTGGCTAGGGATTTATCAATTTTATTTATTCTTTCAAAGAACCAACTCTTTGATTCACTTATTTTTTGTAGAGTTTTCTTTGTCTCAATTGCATTAATTTCTGTCCTAAGCTTTATAATCTCCTCCCTTCTTTGGGCTTTGGGCTTGACTTGTTCTTCTTTTTCTAAAAGTTTGAGGTGCAGCATTAGGCTATTTATTTGCTCTTTTTCTGTTTTCTTCATGTGTGAGTTCATTGCTATGAATTTCCCCCTGAGGACTGCTTTCACTGCATCCCACAGATTCCTATAAGTTGTATTTGTATTTTCACTTATTTGTAGGTATTTTTAAATTTCTTTAATTTCTTCTGTGACCCACTGGTTATTCAGGAGGTTGTTGTCTAATTTCCAATTGTTTATCGAGTTTTTGGAATTCCCTTTGTCATTAATTTCCAATTTCATTGCACTGTGGTCAGATAATATGCATGGTATAATTTCAGTCCTTTTGCATTTAGGTAGGTATGCTCTATGGGCTAGAATGTGATCTATTTTAGAGAAAGTCCCATGTGCAGCTGAGAAAAATGTGTATTCTGGTGTTGTGGGGTGGAACACTCTGTAACATTTGCTAAGTCCATTTGTTCACACATTTGGTTTAGGTCTGTTATATCTTTGCTGAGTTTTAGTCCAGTTTACCTGTCTTTTCGCATTACAGGGGTGTTTAGGTCTCCTATTACAATAGTGTTATTGTTTATTTGGTTTTTTATGTCCGTTAAGATTTGCCTTACATAGTTTGGTGCTCCAGTATTTGGTGCATACGTGTTTAGGATTGTTCCCTCTTCCTCTTGCAGCTTTCCCCTAACTAGTATGTAGTGACCTTCTTTGTCTCTTTTGATTGTTTTCAGTTTGAAGTTTACATTGTCTGCAAACATAGTAGCTATCCCTGCTTTTTTCTGGGAACCTGTTGCATGGAGGATTGTTTTCCAACCTTTGACTTTCAGTTCATAGATTTCCTTTTGAGTAAAGTGTGTTTCCTGTATATAGCATATTGTGGGATTCTGTCTCTTAATCCACTCTGCCAGTCTGTTTCTTTTGACTGGTGAATTGAGGCCATTTACATTAATGGTTATAACTGTTATATGTTGGCTTATTCTTGTCATGCTGTTTACTTGCTTTTGCTTTCCTACTTTTCCTGTTCAATTGCTTGTTCTGCTTAACGGTTCCTTTCTATTGTTGTTCTTGAGATTGTGGTCACTTTTTTTGTAGTTCTTAAGATTGTGGTCTCTTTTTTCTTTGTCTAGAATATCTTTCAGTTGTTTTTGTAATGTTGGTTTGGCACTCATGAAGTTCCTCAGGTGCTCTTTGTCATGGAAATACTTTATTTCTCCATTGAATTTGAAGGATAGTTTTCAGGATACATCAGTCTGGTTTGGAAGCTCTTTTGTCTCAGAATCTGTAATACCTTGCTCCAAGCTCTTCTTGATTTCATGGTTTCTGTTGGGAAGTCTGCTGTGATTCTGATGGGCTTTCCTTTATAGCTGATCTGTTTCTTTTCTCTAGCAGCTTTTAATATTGTGTTCTTTTGCTGCATATCTGGGATCTTGACTATTATATGTTTGAGTGTGGTTTTATTTGGGTTGTGGCCCACTGGAGTTCTATATGCTTCATTTACCTGCACATCAGTTTCTTTTACCATGCTTGGGAAATTTTCTGCTATTATTTCTGCAAATATTCTTTTTTTGTCATTTGTGTTGCCTCTTGCTGTTTCACTGATTCCTATTACTTGGACATTATTTCTCTTTGCTTCGTCTTGCAACTGTTAGATTGATTTTTCTTGGTTCCTTGATGGCTTTAAGAGATCCTTCCTTTCACAATCACTAGCTGTCATGCTGTCTTCAAGATCTGAAATTCTGTCTTTGCCTTCATTTAAGCAGTTTTGTAAGCTTTCAGTGGCAGTTTTCATTTCCTGGAAATCTCTTTGAGTTTGTTTCATGTGTTCTAATTCATTCCTAAATTGCTCATGTAACTTTCTATTTATTGCCTTTGAGCTTCTAGTCTTTTATCTGTTTCTTCTCTGTATGTGCGAAGCATTTCATCCATTATTATTTTCATTTCATTTTTTGCCTGAGAGATTATTTCTGATTTAATCTCTTCTATGGCCTGATGCAGTTGTTTCTATACTTCGGATGTGATCGTTTCAGAAATTTTAGGTATGTGGCTTCCTAGTTCTCCTATGTCATTGTGTCCTTTACTTGTTCTGGGTGGAGTTTGTTCTGAGACTGCATTTTGCTCTTATATCTTGTCATTTTGAATGTCAGATGACAAGTGCTGGGCTACTAACTACCCAGGCAGCTCACAAAGGACTCTAGCGACCCTAGTTAACCTGGATATCAAACTAAACCCAGGGTGGTAGCAGACTGTGGACCACTAGGCCCAGGGACCCCAGGCAGTTGCTGGGGTGCATGGCTCAGACCACACCTGCAATAGTGGGGGAGTGCTGGGCTTTGGTACCAGGGTGTCCAGTGTGTGGACAGGAAGCATGTGGGCCTCAGCCTTGAAGCTGATGGTGGGTAGGCAGTGGCCGCTGCTTCGGGTTCCTCAGGTAGCTGGTCAGGGGGAAGCAGGGCTCTCCTCCAAACCCAAAGGACCCCAGAGTCTGAGGCTGATTCCACACTGCAGGTCTCAACCACCAACAGGGACAGGCCCTCCCAGTCCAAGCTCCTTCCTAACTCTTAAGTTGTGGAGCAGAACCCAGGCATAGGCCTTACTGGAGGAGAAGAGTTGCACTGCTTATGTGGCATCGCAGGCTGACCTCCCTGGCTGGTGGAAGTTCTGGCGCAGCCGAGCCCAGGCACGGGCTGTGAAACGCCACACTGCTCAGGTGTTGGTGCAGGTCGGTCTCTCTCAGTGTTCTTTCTCCTGTCCTACTTTTGGGTAACTTCTACTGCTGTTTCCAGATTTCTTTGGAAGTGATTCTGTTTCCTTCAACCTGCTGTTATTCCAATGTAATAGTAAAATATTCTTTGACTGATATCCTTTTAATCTCTGAGTTTAGTGTATCTTGCATTTCCTTTCTCTGTGTTTTCCTCTAAATCCTTGATCATCTTTCCATCTCATATCCCCATAGCATTCTCTTCTTCTCTCTCAGTAATCTATTGCATGACCTTAATTATTTCTGATTATTAGCACCATGAGCATAGTGATCAAGTCCGTGTTGCTCACCAGCTCTCAGAATTTAGCAGAATGTCTAGTACAGCACCAGCCTGGTAAATGTGCGTCAGAAGGGTGAAGAAGTCTTACTTTTTCTAATGTTCTGCTCCTAAACACACAGCCCTGTGCCTATGGAAACCATGGCACAAAGCTGCCAGACAGGCCTGGGATGAATAAATGATTCACCCATATGAGTAAGTAGAGTCAAAAAGTTTGCTCAGTTAGGGCGGAGATTGGTGCCTTGAGGGCACAGACTGGCAGAGCTGCGAGGGGAGACAAATTGTGTTGTGTAAGGAAGGGAGGGGCCAGCTCTGGGGAGCACATGAGGGAAGAGAAGCAGGAAAACTGAGAAGCTCTGCCGGGGCCTGGAGCAACATGGGAACAGGCCGAGGGCTTTCGGAAAATAAATTTCACCGTGTGCGGTTGAGGCTTTATTTTATTAGTCCATGTTCACAGTATGTAACATTATGCTCCTCATGGGAAACTGGTCCACACACACAGCAGAGCTTGAGCTGCAACCCTGCCCCTCCTGTCGCCGCCTTTCCCACTGAGGCAGATCTGGCTCCCTCCCTCCTGTTCTCTGTCTTGATTTGCAGGTTTGCACCATGACGTTACAGGACGTACAGAGGCAGTACAATGGCTACTGTAGTGAAGCAGATGAACACATCCTTGTGACAAGAGCAGCTAAAACCATTCAACAAAACCTGAGTGTAGTACACATGGTGAGCCTCAGCCCTTGCGTTGCACCTGAGATCTCTGCACATGTCCTCTGACCCCTCTGCTCCCTGGGGCCCTTTGACCCTCCCCTCCCTGTTTCTTTGCTGTACCCCACCCTGCTGCCCCCATAACCTCCGCTTCATCCTGTTTCTCTCTCTGTGTCTGAGCTTCTTTGAGAAAACCATATTCCACGATAAGTGAGATCATGCAGGATTTGGTTTGTTTCACTTACTATAGTGTTCTTCAGGCCCTCCCCTGTTGTGATAAATGGCAGAGTCTCCTTTTTAAAAATGAAATAATATTTCATTAAGTACATATCATGTTTTCTCTATGATTTATCCATCAATGTTTCTGTATCTTGGTTAGTGCAAATCAGACACACTTTTCAATAAAGGAAACTGAATTTCCACATGCAGAAGAAATCTGACCTTATCTTACAGCATACACAGAAAGTAACTCAAAATGTATAAAAGTTTACACCTAAAATCGTACAAGGCCTAGAAGAGAGCAAGTGGAAATTTTCTTTGATATTTACCTTGGCAATGATTTTTTAGATATCACCCCCAAATCTCAGGTTACAAAGACAGAAATATGAAAACAGAGGACGTCAAACTGAGCAACTGCATGGCAAAGGAAGCAGCACGATGACAGAGAAACTCGTGGACTGGGAGCGATGCCGCAAACCATGCACAGGATGAGGTCCCTGCCCAGAGTTTATGAAACACTCTTACAACCCGGCAGCGGGAAGACAACCTGAGCAAAGGACCCAAACAGAACGTTCTCCACAGAGGACAAAATTGGCCAGTGGCACATGCACAGTATTCACCATCACTCACCAGCGGGGAGATGCAAGCTAAAACCACCTTGAGACTTCGCAGCTGTGAGGCTATGGCCTCAGGCCCATCGGACTGCTGTCATAAGAAGGAAGACATAGCTGTTGCTGGGGGTGTGGAGAAGAGAGCACCCCAGCACTCCAGGAGTGCAGACTGGGACGAGTTCTGTGGGGAGCGGTATGGAGGCTCCCAGAGAGATGAAAGCAGGTGTCCCTGTGATCAGGGATCCTTCTTTTGGGTGTTACTCAGAGAAAGCGAAATTCACCTTGTGTGAGGTTATCGGCAGCCCTGTGCCATGCAAGGATCCTTAAGAACCAAGAGACTAATAGAGACCTTTATTTAAAAAAAATGTTTTTTGTAGTTTAGGCTGGCTTTTATTTCACTATGTATCCCAGGCTGGCCTTGAACCTGCGGCAATCCTCCTGCCTCAGCCTCCTGAGTGCTGGTATTACAGGTGTGCACCACCACTCCCAGCCCTGGTAGAGATCTTTAAAAGTTCAGCTTGCTTCAGCATGAGCTGAATCTGTTGTTCACACAGAAAAGATGTGTCTGATGGGCAGCGTGTGTCCTGGGTGTGCATGGCGTGGGGGAGGAGTGTGAATGAGAGCAAGTGTTGACCTTTTAAAGCTGGCCTTATGGTCTGGGCGAACCCCGAGGCTGTTGCCTTCCCGAGTGGGTGTGGAAGGTGATCACGCTGCTGCCATGGGATGGCCTGGCTCTGCTGAGCTCACAGCGAGTGGCTGTTGGGAGGAAGTACCCAGTGCCTTCCTTCGCTCCGTGTCCTGACCACGATGTCCGGAGCAGCTCTGCTGGGTCACTCACTCCCACCACGGTTTTCTGCCTTGCAGCCCCAGCAATAGACTACAGCCACGAGCCAGAACAAACCTCCTCTCCTCTCAGTGTGGGTGCTGGCATCGTGTCCCAGTGATGGGAAGGTGACTAGGACAGTTTCAGTATTGCATGTCTGGAAGGAGCCCTGGGAATTGGACAGTAGGGGAAGCTGTGCACGGGGCAAGTTCAGGAGGGCTCCGGTCCAGGGGATGAGAACTTCAGCTTCACTGCCCTGTGAAGAGTAGGCAGAGCCAGGGAGGCCATGCTCTTATAGACAGCTGAGTCAGACATTCTCACGCAGCTGCAGAGGGGTTGGGGAAGCAGCAAACGTAAGGCATCAGAGTTGTGGCTGGAGGTGAATCTGAAGAGCCAGCCACAGGATGGACATGCGGTAGCCAGCCCGAGAGATAAACAGCAACCTGAGATCGCACTGTAATCACCACCACCTGGTCCAATGGGCCCTGCTAGCTCTCCGACTGTGAGGTCTCGCACAGGTGGGCGACAGGAACACCTGGGCCCGTGCTCCCCGCCTTCCTGAGGACACCTTTGTGCTTCCCATGTACCCTGCTGCGCCCTCCTTTCCCGACTGGATCAGTCTTAGCTGAGCGGCTGTCCTTGTGATCCTACAGCAGTCTGACCCCCCCTGTGTCTGCACTGTGACTCTGCTGTATGAATTACCCCTGGCAAGCGGCCTCAGGGCCACGACCTGGGTATCCCTCCCAGAAGTCAGCAGCTATTCCTCTCCTTGTTTCCAGTAAAACTCTCCCAACTTCCTCCTTTAGTTCTCGACTTCTCTACCTGAGACCAGGAACCCGGCAGATTGAGACTTGCTGCTAATGAGAATTAAGAGTTCGAACCATGCTTATCTAGATTGAAAGGGACCTGGTAAGTCCAGGTAACGTCTGGGTTTAAAATAATAACAGCTATTGTCGAGAGCTAGCTGCACGCTAGGTTAATTGCCTTACAAATGCATCATCATTTACTCCCCTTAAAACACCAAGAGGAAGATGATCCTGCAGTCCAGATCCAGTGTTGGTGAAGGGCTAACAGCTAAGGGAGATGCCACTCATCCAAGACGTGACTCACTAAGGTGATACTGGCAGTAAGTGTCTGGCAGGGGATCAAGGACAGGTGGCCACAGTGATAGAAGAAAGGGTTCCGTGCCGAACTCCACATGTCTGGGGTGTGTCCTGTGTTTCTTGTGGTCTTTCTTTTCTCTGTGGTACCCGGGATTGGAGCTAGGACCTTCTTACTGAGCTGCACCCCCAACCCTTTATGTTTTATTTGGAGACAAGGTCTTACTAAATTGCTAAATTGCTCAGGTTAGGCTTGAATTTGTGATCCTCCTGCCTCAGCCTCCCAGAGTGCTGGGATCACAGATGTACCCCCCACACCGGGCTTCCAGGGGTCAAGTTTGATGGAGGGTGGCAAGACAGTTGCTTTTACAAACATCCACATGGGAGACCTAAAATGGCCATTGTATTATGTGTACCCACCTTGCCCTGACTGATGCCACCTTTGGGTCCAGAGCACTCTGGGTCCCAGCCTCGGCCATGATGGTGCGTCTGTAACCTGAACTTCTGTCTCCTCCCTGGAAAATACGGGATTCAGGCCAGTGCTGGCTGTTCTTGTGAAGCGTGGTGGACGCTGGGGGCAGAGCCCGCCCTTGGTAGCTTACGCTTCTGTCTCCCAGCCGCACCCAGGGGTACTCTTGACCAGGGAGGACGCAGCACTTGCCCAGGCCTGCCGGAGTCGGGCACCCTTTCAGCCACTCCCTTTACCCTTGACTTGACGTTCAGAGCAGTCATGGGCAGGAGGCCCCGTCGCACCTTACAGGAGAGGTAAAACGGCCCAGTTACATGAGGCGGGCCACTAACCCACATTTCAGGTGAGAAAACGAAGGTGGAGAGAACATTATTGAAGATGAGAGGTCAGGGTGCCCAAAGAGGACATGGGCCTGTGTCCTGCGGACACACCTTCTGGCGGACAGTGGCTGTTCTTCGGTAGGATCCCGGCCACCACAGCCCTGGCATCTTACCTCCAGGACTTTGTGAGAAGTGAGCCTCGGTCGGAGACCGCAGGCACGGGGACCGGAGGGGCTGGGTCACAGAGCTAGGGACCGAGCAAAGGCACCACGGCTGACCACCTGGTGACACTCCCCCCTCACCAGTGCACCTTGGCTGTCCTGGGGCCTCCCTGCCCAGAATGTGGTTTCGGCCTTTTTGTCAATAGCTGGTCCAGATGTGGACGTGTGGCTTAGTGAGATTGGGGGGGACGTTTCCGGAGACCCTGGGAACACAACTTCCTCAGAGCCCCGAGAGGACCTGCTTACTGTCCCTTCCTCGGAGCATCAAGGGACTGATAGCTGCCACCCACAAGGGCCCGGAGTGGAGGCAGAGCTGCGCCTCGCGGCACAGACACAGCGGTGGGACAGCCTGGCTGACGGGAGCGAGGTGCTTGGCAGCCAGTCCTGGCCCTGTTCTGTGTGGCAGGGACTCCTGCCTCACTGAACTACACGTTCTGTAAAAACCTGCGCATGCCAGTCTGAGTTCAGCCGGGCACCCCTGGGCTTGGCTGGAGGCGGAGTTGGACGCAGCTCCTCTAATTTGGTATTTGTGATCCAGGGGTCAGCCGCTCTGTCCACACAAGCAAGTGCAGGAGAAGCTGCCGAAATGTTTCGTTAGAGACTGGGGTGGGGCACAGAATGAGGAGAGCTTATTTAGAGGAGGGAGGTAGAGGGAGAACGAGGCCAGCTGGAGCTCAAGGCCGATCGAGGGGACTGGGGAGCAAAGGGAGCCGGGTGAGTTCTCAGCCGAGAAGAGGGGGGCTCGGAGAGGGTTCGAAGCGGGTGCTGAGCACTTCAGCAGCGGCACCCCGTGGGAAAGGAGCCCTAGACCGGTGGGAAGCCCTGGGCGTCTCCCGGGAGTCCTGATGGCAGCCCAGCCTCCGTGCTCTCGGTGTTTCCGGTCAGATGCCAGCTCTGAGCACAGAGGTGCTGGGAACACCTTCTCATTCGAAGCGGTCTCAGCCCTCTCTGTCTCCACCAGCCGTGCCAGGTGCAGAGCAGGTTCCGCTCCAGAGACAGCCGGTATGTCCTGTTTTCCTGTTCCATCTTCCGCACTGCCTCCGCCCGCTTGCTTCTGGCAAGGGGACCTGGCCTTTTCAGGAGAGTCCCAGGGAAGAGCGCTGTGTTAGCGGCCTCTCCCAAAGCCCCCAGGCTGCCCCGGAAGGGCGGCAGTCTCCTCTCGCGACCCTGGCCCTCCCTCCTCATGGCTCTCTGAGCTGTCCATCTTGGTGTCCGCTCTGTGCAGCCCGCAGGGACGAGTGTTGCGAGAGCTCAGGAGCAGTGACCAAAGCTGCTCACCCCCCTCCCTCTCTCCGTCCACAGGGCAGGAAGCGGGGCGTCCCTGAATCAGAACCAGGGCCGGTGTCACTGCCCCAGTCCCCTCCCCAGCACGTACCCAGCGCCTGGGAACAGGTGAGACCCAGCTGGCTGCATCTTCACCATGGCCCGTGACAAAGTACATGGAACTCAGGTCACAGCAAGAGGACTGAGACCTTGACCGAGACTGACCTAAGTCACAGGATACATCCCTGCCGGGGCCACACTGAGTCCCTGCTGTCACAGTGGCTCCCGTTGACAATATAAAAACATAGAAACTGATTTTAAGTTACACTCATGACCAGGGCTCTGCACTGTCCAAACAGATACAGTCTGTAACCACAGTGCCGGGCCCAGTGTCCTTCCTGAAATCTGGATGTTCCTGTGCCCTTGCAGGAAAGGGACGGCCTATTAATTTATCTTCAAGCCTTAAAATGTCAATGGAGACAAACCTGAAAGACCCATCCGCTTGTTGGGAGGAGGTTTCCTTCGGGGAACTCACCCATCTGTGCTCAGTGGCCTCCAGGCTGGGGCTAGGGAGAAAGAAGAGTTTACGGTTATCCTTTGTTCTTCCTCCCCAAGGCCAGGACGACGCCTCTGGCTGGGTCTGGCTCTGTCTTCCACGACAGGGTGATTGATGTGCTCGCCTCTGGGTATGAAGTTTTGCAGTTTTTCTTTTTTGAGGGAAATTAGACCCATTCTTCATAACAGGGCATCTGGCCAATGCAAAGCATTCCACAGCCTCTGCCTGCTCTAGCTGGACCATGAACTGCTAGCTTCTGGGAGCTCTGAGTTCTAGTGAGCTGACCTCTTTCCCCCGTGGGCCAGCTGAGTATGTGGCCTCGGGGACATCCAGGGCCTTCCTGGTCTCGGCTCTTTGTCCTTGAAGCCAGACAACCCGAGCTGCCTTCCGGCTGCAGTGCAGCAATCCCCGCAGCCTCTCTGTGCCTCGGTCCACCCGGCTGGCAGCTGGGCTCGGAGGTGAGTTGCGCACAGTGGGAAACTGCACAGCTGTTGAGAAGAGGTAGGTGAGACGGCGACTTAAAGATCTCTGAAGAGCACAGTGCATGAAGCAAATGGCAGGCATCACCATCACTGCTAGGAACTCGCACTGTTTCTTCTGAGCTTCTAGCTGCTTCAGTAGCAGGCTCTTCCTAAAAAGAATTGGTCTAAGAACAAATTTCTCCTCTTTTGGGAGGGATGGGAATAGCAAAGGGTTGCATCCCATGTAAAGTCTATCAGACCCTGAATTCTTATTTTACAGAATGATTCAGGACAGAACTGAGGCCCACTGTTTGCCCACAGGGCAGTGTGTTCTGTGGCCAGGGTTTGAGACAATCCACTGGGTGTTGTGGCTTCTGAGAGGGACACAGGGTCACAGGTGCCAGGAGAGGCCCAGGGATGCATGGGTGAAGCCCAGGCCGAATAACAGATATGGCAGAATGCACCACACATGGACCATGTGGGCCCATGCGGGTCACAGAATTGCATGTCCCTGGGGCCAGTGCTTGAGTTCATGAAGTGGGGGTGTGCTAACAGAGGTCACTGTCTTGCACCTCCACATGACTGCGCCATGTTGGGAAGGAGGGGCCACGTGGCTTATGCTTGGAGAAAACCTGAAGGTCTGAGTTTTGGGTGTGAACCTCCCTGATTTCTACGGCTAGGAAATGTGCTTGCAGTGGTGGCGGTCTGTGGACTACTGCTTTGAGAGCTCGGAGCTGAGCGACCGTCACTGACGGCTGTTTTTATTCACCGACCTGTTAGATGCCTGCCGAATACTCGCAAAATGTGGGAACTGTCCCTGGGCCAAGCTGGACAGGGTGGAGTCAGGCCAGGTGTGTGGGAAGGAGGTGGGCACATGCAGGAGGCCACCATCCTCGGACTCAGCAGGTTAGCTGGCAGAGTGCGTCCAGTGGGGCTGTCTTGGTTACTTTTCTCTTATTGCTGAGACAAAATACTCAACACCCAAAATGAAGGAAGAAAAGGTTTATTTAGCTTACAGTTCGTGGAGGTTTCAGTCTATACTTGGCTGGTTGTGAGGCAGAGTGGCACACGGCAGAGGGCAATTGTTCATGTCAGCAGAGCACAGCAAAAACCACAAAAGCAAAAGGGACGAATGGCTGTAAGCAGCCTTTTTCCTTCCCTTACATTGTAAGACTCTTTTTTTTGGCGGTACTGGGGATTGAACTCAGGACCCTGCGCTTGCTAGGCAGGCGCTTATTCCACTGAGCTGTATCCCCAGCCCCTTTTCCCTTACATTGTGAATAGGCTTCCCCCACCCAGGGGTCATGTAGCTCTCACACAGTCTCCATGCGTTCCTCTTCCACAGGCTCAGGATGTGTACAAAGTAAGCACCCTGGCTTCCTGCTGAGTCACTCAGCCAGACCTCTGGACTCCCCAAGTTGACACGATGTATCAGCCGTAACAGGGGCAGTGGAGCAGATCTGCCCATGGCCTATCCTCACCAGTCCACCTTTGCCTCCCCAAGGCTCCTTGGCCCATGCCATACTCAGGTTGTATGAAAAGGCACTGGGCCACCCTCTGAGAAGGGGCCCTGAGTCTCAGGCAGGACTGTTGTTACCTCTCTTGCTTGGGAGGAAATGTTTTGTTGATGGAAAAGCAAGACAGAAGGAAGAACCCAGAGCACCAAGTTCCCCACACCTGGGAAAGACTGTGGCGAAGCCTCAGGCTTCGCATTGCCTTAGCTCTCGCTAAGATGGAATGGCACTCTGTCCCCAAGCAGGGCTCGGGCTCTGAGGACAGTTCTGCTTCTGTCTTCTCCAGTCCCTGGGCCTGGTCAGGCCTGCTCTCTTTCATGCACATCCTATTCCTGGTGATCCCTCCCTAGGGATTGGTCACAATCAGATTGGCCCACCTCTGCCACTGTGGTACCTGTGGACCCATGTCTGTGGCCCTGAGCCCCATGGGAACCTGGAGGGGTCTCATGCGGGACCCCAGACAGGCTCTGGCCAGCCGCCGACTCACTCCCTTCCTCCCTCTCCCCAGCCTGTGGCTGAGCTTGGCTATCCCAGACAGATGGATGCCCCCTCTTGCCCTGGCTGGTGTCCTGCCCTCCTCTCCCTGGGCCCGTTAGTACCAAACTGCCCCTCTTACCCCGTGCCTGTCAGCTGCCCCTCTGTGCCCCACTTGCCCTGCCCCAGAACCCACTTCTGTCCTGTAGTCGGCATGAGTCCGTGTGTCTGCTGTGTGCACTGGGCACTTGTAGGGACACCGCTCAGAGTGCACTTGCAGGCAGCAGTGCTCTGCTGGGCCTGGGGAGCGTACTAAGAGAGGGACCGGACTCAGCAGGCACCCAGTCCACAGGCCCATCAGGCAAGGGCTGGAGCCCTCAGCTGCGCCCCTGAGAGAGGCCATGTAGCCAAATTAGAAAGAAAAAGCACAGACATCATGGAGTTGGCGTTGACAACACTTTCCACCGCCTGCAGGCTGCTCCTGTCTGGGCCTCAGTGAGTGGGCGCTGTAGCTGGTCAGGCTGGGAAAATGCTGGCAGCACCAGTGCCGGCTGCTAGTGGTGCCAGGTGCTCAGGTGCCCAAGGCCATCAGGACACGGGGAGGGGACATTTCTTTTGACAGAAGGAGAAAGAGGCCATTGTGTTTCTCAGCTCTGGGGAGGTCAGGAATAGAGAAGAGGACAAAGCAATCAACTCCCAGGTCTTGTTTCCTTCTTGTTTAGCGGAGGCCACCCATAGAGAACCTTTTAGAGACGAGCACCTGGACTGAACCCAAAGCCGGCTTACTTACCTCAGGCCGCTAACACTGCAGTGAAATCTGAATGCTGAGGTTTTCATTTAGGGAAAACAACCCATAGGTTAGCATCTTTTGCCTTGAAAGAAAGACAACCCACGTGCCACACGTTCACCAACGCTGGCCTTGGAGGTGAGAATATTCCAAACTCGGAGTCAAACCATTCTTCTCCCCTCTCCTCTCCCCACAGGTTTCTTTTCCCTTCTTCTTTTGTGGAAGGACAAATGAGACCAAACCCAGGGCAACAAGCCCTGTACCCCTGAGCTATACCCAGCCTTGAGCCATTTCCCACAGGAGTGCAGGGGGCAGTACCCCGGAGACCCCCACCCCAGGACAGTGAGGTCAGCAGTGGTCAACCTGTGACTGGGCAGGAGGGAGGGACTCTGCTGAGGGGGTGGCCTCTATGGTCCTGGCTAAGCTGGGGCATCAGCACATGTGCCGCACACCCAGGCCCACCCTATAGCACCCTGACCAAGAAGGGGATTTCTGGGCACAGGTGTTTCTCACAGCCTGGCAGACTCAGGTGGGAACTGTTGCTTGTCCTTGTCATCACTTTATTTGCCCTAACAAGTGAAGTATAACCGAGGGATTTCTAGGTTAAGTTAAATTTCTAGATTGGTGGTGGCAAACCCGGGACCTGCATGGCATGGCAGGCACTCAAAGCCGTTGCTGTCCACACAGAGCCACGCCACCATAGGCAAACGGTTGTGTTTTTCACTAAAACCCCAGTGTTCAGGTTTCACTGCAGTGTTGGTGCTTTGCAGTAAGTGAGTGGGTGTTGGGTGCAGTTTTGGCGCTTGTCTCTGAAAGTTTTGCTGTCGCTGGTCTAGGGTGTGTTGTCTGCCGGGTTAGCGCAGCCGGGCGAAGTCCATGTGTCTTAGGTGCAAATCTACAGTTTCCAGATCTCATGTTTTCCCTTTCCGGACACACAGAGCAGAACCTCTCCTGCTGTGTGCCACAGTGAGAGTGCTTGCTGCATCTTGTTGGGGTTTCCACAGATGCTGAGAACCCCTGGGAAGGAGCCCTGGGCAGTAACAGAGCATAAGGCCGAACTATCTCTACGTCACCAGGTGCTGTGGGTCACCAGGGTTTGTAGTGGTGGTTGATGTGGAAACTGTCAGTGGGTCAGTCAGCAGACCGGTGAAGGCTGCTAGATGCTGTGACATCTGCCTGGTCTGAAGAGCAGGTACTGGGGCCAGGAGAGCTCATCCAGTGTCCATGGGGCAGCGGCCCACATGGACATCCAGTCTGCCCCGGGGGAGCAGCTCCCAGGGACAGACTCGTTCCTCCTGGCTTGCGTTCCCGTCCACAGCTCCCATCCAAAGGTGTTTCCTGGTTCCTTGGCTCCTGTCCCTTCTCTGCCGCTCACTCAGAAGAGCCAAAGTGCACTGAGAGGACACAGCCGGCCCTGTCTTCTTCATGGTCCTATTTCTCTCATTAGCAATGCCTGGCAAATAGTAAGCACCCAAAATACTTGTTCGAAAATTAATCACATACTTAGGCCCATTTAGCATTTTTAATTGAACACTTGATGAACAGAAATTTCATATTAGGTTGCAATTTTTTCCTGTTATTTAAAGAAACCACTTTGAACTAATTCTAAAATTAGCTTAGTAAAACCGTGAATACTGACTGACTGCCTGAAAATGTTTATCACTCTTGGCCTATGTCAGCATCTTGCACACACAGTGCAGAGGTCAAATCTACACTGCTGGTACCCTGGGCACTGATGCCCAGATCTGCTTCTGGTTTTGCCAGGTTTCTCACTAATGTCCTGGACTGGTTCAGGTGCCGGTTCATAATCACACATGGCATTTAGTTGTTGGGGGCTCTGATATTTACCCAGAATCCTCCTCCTCACCCTCCTGTTCTTCCTCCCCCTCCGTTTCGTCTCCTCCTCCCTTTACTTTTCTTTTTAGTATTTCACAAACTTGACCCATCTGAGGAGCATGGGTTAGTTATTTTGGAGACTGCCCCCCACGTTGGGTTTTCCAGTGTCTTCTCTTGGCTAGACTGAGGTAGTATACTTTTGACATCTAGGCCATGGAAGCGCTGGTGAAGCCTTCTTATGCATTACTTGGTGGTGCACGAGGGTGGCTAGTCCTACCTTGGACGCCAGCTTTGAGCACTGTGAGGGGTGTCTCGAACTCCTTGATTGTGAAGTGGACTGCTCTGTCTTACAGTTAGTGTCCAGGAGAAGCTGTGGAGACTGTCCTGGTGCTGCACACCTCTGCCGTCTGTCCTGTCTGCGGCAGTCATGGCTGTGGGGTCAGTCTCATGGCGATTTCCATTTCCTTCACCCTTGTTAGTGAAACCCTTCCTGCGGTCCTTGCTTTTCCTCTCCCACTTACTTGTCTGTTTATGTCAGTATGGGCTATTTTATTCTGTAGGCCATAAATTGGTACTGTTTCATTGCTAAAATTGCCCCCAAAATTGCCACTAGGAGCCCTTGGAGTTGGCTCCTGGCTCCTACGCAGGTGGCCCATCAGCTTTTGAGAACTATTTACTTTCAGACACTAGCAGATGTCTTAGGGTCGTTTTCTATTATCTCAACCTTGCTTGTGGGTTCGGCCATTTTCCCAAGGACTTCTGGCTTTTAATGGAAATAGGTGTCTGTAATCCTGTACCTGGGCTATGGATTCACTCATTGAGTTGAGATAACTTTCATTTTTAGGCCTGATCAGCAGGCATAGCCAGGAGATGCGCTAAGACTAATAACACGGGCATGCACATGGGGGTCATAGTCCCCCACACTGCTAGCCAGCTCAGGCCTGCGTTTTTCCCATTTTCTTTCAGTGTTTTTACAGTTTCAGGTCTTGTGTTTAATAGTTCAAACAGTTTTGAGTTGGCTGTTACACTTGATGGGGGACAGGAGTCCAACTATGCCTTGGCATTGGCATCCACTTTTCCTAGCCTCGTTTATTGAAGAGACTGTCCTTCCCCGTTGCATGTTTTTGGTGCCTTTGCCAAGAATCAGTTAAGCATAAGCTCACTGGTTGACTGCTGGGCTTGTATTGCTGTTCTATGGATTGATGTGCCCTTTTAAAGCTAGTACCATGCTATTTCAATTATAGTTTCTTTATAGTTTGAAACGACAGTGTGTGGTACCTCAGGAGGTGACCAGCAAATGGACATGATGCCAACACTTCTGTTTGGGTGGTGGCCTCCCTCTCCACTCCCCTCCCAGCCTCTTCTCCTCATTGACCCAGCAGGACTCCAGTCTACTCCGAGAGGAGGTGTGTGTGGGGTGCACCTCTTTGGCCCTGATTGGAAAGGGAAAGTGTCCTCCTTTCCCCCACTGATCCGAATGTCAGCCATGGCTGTGTTGAGGTAGATTTTCCCCACATACCTAATCTGAGGAGGGAGATTTTTTATTTAAACCTCAAAAGGGTGGTGAATTTGGTCCACTGCTTCTTGTGCATGTGTTGAGATGACTGTGTGGTCTTTCCCCACACCTTGTTGTATGGCATATTGTACCTGCAGGGCTGTATATGTCTAGCAGCCCTGGCATCCCAGGGTTGGATCCCACGTGACGGTGGTGAGTGATTCTCCCAGTGTGCTTGTTCAGCTCAGTTCATGAGCATTCCCATAGGATTTTCCATCTGTGTTCCTCGAGGAATGGGTTGGTAGCCTTCTGTTCCTTTTTTGGCTCTGGTGTCAGGTGCTGGTGGCCTCATAAAGGATGTGTGGAGAATCCTTGCCACTCAGGTTTTTGAAGGAAGCTGCCAGGAGTTAGTGTCAGTTCTTTTTAAAGAATGCTGTGACTCAGCAGTGAAGCTTTTTGGTTCTGGTCTTTTCTTTGATGGTAGATGTTTTATTACTTGTCAGGTTTTCTGTTTTCATGATTCAGCCTTTGTGTTTGGCTGCTCCTCTGTATTTCTGTGTTATTACCTATAATGTCATCTCTGTCATTTCTGATCTTATTTTCCTGGAGTTTGAGGTTTAATTTTTAATTTTTAAAAAGTTTTGAATATTAGGTCTGGCAAGATTGTGTAACTTGCGCTTTTTCTATGTGTCTTTTTTGCCTTCTTTCCCCTTATGTAGGTGGAGTAACATAAAAATAGAATTTAGATTGGGCCCAAATGCTTCACATTTAGAGGCTGATGGCCGGAGAACAGTGATCAGAGGCGGAGGTGGGAGAAGGAGCAGCCTGGATAGATGGAGGAGATTGTGGAAGTAGAGGCTCGGGCTGGCAGAGGCTCAGGGGGGCTGCAGAGGGGTGGGGGCGGGGGGCTGCTGGCACGTGCTGCCTTGTCCTCCTTGTCGTGGCTTCTGGCTGAGTGTCCATCGGCACAGCAGCCAGGCTGCCCATCCCATGCCAGGCCCCGCTGGGCCGCGGGCACCCTGTGTCTCCATGCAGATACACCTTCCTAGCAGCCCTGTAAGTGGGGTGTGCGGGAGCTTGCCATCCCTACTGTGGCCGTTGTCTGTCCTTCTGTCTGTCCATCCGTATGTCTGTGGCTGTGCTGTACCTCCTTCTGACCCACGTGTTCCAAACATCCTCCTTGTGTCCCCAGGATTGTTTCACCTGTTTTAATTTGTTAATAATTAACGAGTTTCTTACAAGTAACCCTCAGGCTCTGTGATGAATATAAACAGGAACTGTGCATTTTTACCCTCACATTTAGTGTAAAATGTTGATTAAAATATAGTACAGGGCTGGGCAGAATTCAGTGGAACAGGCTTACCTGGCATGTGGGAGGCTCTGGGTTCTATCCCCAGCATCCCTAATATCCAGAATACAAAGCTGGGCATGGTGGCTCATGCCTGTTTGGGAGGCTGAGGCAGGAGGATCATTGTGAGTTTGAGGCCAGCCTGGGCTACACAGTGAGCTCAAGCCCAGCTTGCCCTATACAGTGAGACCCTGTCTCAAGAAAACTCAACAAACAAACCAAAAGCAAAAAAATCAGAATACGGCAGGAAGTACCCAAAGGTCCTTGAGTCCTTCCTCCTTTGTATTTGCTGTGTGCCCAGTTTGGGGGCGTGTGGAGATTTAGCACGTTTTGGGGAAGGGGGTGCCAGCTTCTCTTCTCTTGTCCCCACCCCGGAAATCTTGGCGATTGGAGAAAGAATCTCATGAAGTCAAATATTGCTGTCCTGTGTGGGACTTCACAGTGCAGAGTTTCTAGTGAGTGGAGGGTGCAGCAGGCCAGGCCGAGGTCTCTCTTGGTCCTTCTCTCCATGCACACTGGACTGGTGTGCAGGGTATTGTGTGAACAGAGGGCGAACACAGAGCGGCAGGACCGCCAGTCCTCCAGCGTGGCCGGCCTGCTGTCAGGACAGTGAGGCCTTCAGCACCTAGGTGTGGCTCCTCGTCCCTCTGCATGGCCTCTCCAGTGCTGCCCTTTCTGGGGAGTAGGTGGGGAAGAAGTGGAGGACCACAGCGCCCGCCCACTGTCTTCCCAGCCAGCACCTCTTTTCCCAAAGGTGATGACAGCTTCTTTGAACTTAGCTCAGTCCCTGGTGGCCTGTGCGAGACAGCTGTCCTCACGAGGTGACATGACGACCACACACCATGCCATGGGTCCCCACAGATGGAGACGCTGCAGATGCTGCCCTTGTTGGCCTTTTCCTGGGCCAGCTCGTGGCTTCCTTGCGCTGCTTTGTAACTCAGCAGCTCTTGGCAGTGGTTGACCAGGAAGATAGTTACGGACTTAAGTATGGCCAGCTTGATCATAAAACTGGCAAAACACTCTGCTGTTCCAGAGGGCGATGCACAGGTGCTCTACCCGCCTTCCAGCCATGTCGGTCTGGCCCGGAGGTTCCTGCCGGAGCTCGGTGACCCGTGTGTGTGCAGAACACTCGTACCTGTGGTCCTGGCCTGGGTGTCCTGAGGAGTGAGGGGTCATTGCTTCTTGTGCTCCCGCCATCATTTCCGGGCCGAGGCCTCTGGCTGGACACGTGCTTCCTTCCGGCTGACTATCTTTGTCCGTTTCCATTTTCTCTGTCTTTCTGATTTCACATTGCCTTTTCTCCAGTCACCCCACCCCTACTTTCAGACCTGATCTCCCCACTTTAATTCCTGTAAACTCCTGCTTGAACCTGCAGTCCGTGCTCTTCCTCTCCTTGCGCCTTTGCGCAAGAATTATTTTCTTCACAATACTAAACAACCTGGGTGTTACAGAGGCCTCTGCTTCCCAGCTTTCTGGTGTGGTCCACACTGTCCTCTAAATTATAAAGAAATGACAGATTCTTGGACTCTGCTCAGTCCCTGGCTGCTGTCCCAAGGCTGCTTTCCTTGTGAATGAGTAGAAAAAGCATGCACCTCGCTGCCACACATGCTCGCTTCCTGGCCGCTCCCTGAGCACTGGGTATTTCCTTCCTGAGCACACTCCTTGCCACATGCTCAGTTAGGGTCCATGGTGCTAAAGTAGTATAAATTTTGTGTAAAGTTTCAAGCTTTCTAAGACAAGCGGCTTAACCCCAAATAGATTTCAGCTCCCTAAATTTCCTTCTTGTTTGAAGGTGTGTGTGTGTGTGTTTAGGCGTGGGTGGCCACCTGCGTTTGTAAGTTAACACCATCAAGAGTGTATTACAAATAGGAGGCGTTGGTTGGAAGAGTGACTTTCCCTCTCTCAAGCCTCAGGGTTTGACAGGACATGTATAATAACAAGGACCTGGTGTCTGCCACGTGAGGGTGATTACCACCTTTCCGAAGAACTGAGTTGCACCCGTGAGAGAAACTGCTGCGGACAGTTCCATGTAGATGATGTAGAAAGTGGTCTTGCTGGGGATTGAGACTCGTGTCCTCAGGCTGCTCTCCTAGGAAACTATTATAATGTATTGTCTGAAGTCATTCTTTTGGTAGGCAACCCTTTCTTTGGGCGCTTTGGCATCAAGTGGTTTAAATTAATACATCCAGTCTCTCACCTATAGAGATGAGTCCTGGCTCCTGTGGGAGCAGTTTGAGTGGTAGCTGAAACAGGAGGCAGCTTTCAGCATGATTAATTCTCCCTATGCTGCTAGGGACCTGCACTCTGATGAGCAGGAAGCAGAAGGAAGCTCGTTCTATTCCTGGTTGACCAGTCGAGCTGTGCGATCGTAATTCAGGGGTTCATCGTGTCCTGCCTCATGGTGCAAGGTCTGTTCACATATTTTATACCACGGACCACTGACTGTCTCCACCCCCGTGCTCTGAAGAGGAGAGGTTTGTATTTGGAAGTTAGCGTATCTACCGCTATGGTGTTCATGAAAGTTAAAGTGGAGAACGTCCTGTCACTGAGAGCTGGAAGCCTTGGGGCTCCGAGTCTCTGGTCCATGCAGAGGAAAGTGGGGCAGGCTTTTCTGGTGGATTTGTAAGTAGGGTTGCTAGGCAGACGCAGGGGCAGGGAGCAGGCCAATGGTCTGGGTGACACGGCTCACCTTTTAGACGAGGAACTAAGATGAACCAGAGGAACCAAGATGAACCAGACGCAAGCATGTGGACAGACAAGATCCGCAGAGGAAGAGTGCGGCCTCTGCAGAGGCTCCTCCCCGCTGCGTCCCAACATGCTGAGGGGCCCAGCTGGTGCTTGCTCTCAGATGGGTCTGCACAAGTGGCCCTAGCACTCCAGGGCCGGTTACTTTGCTGAAGATGAGTCTGAGCTAATGTAACGGTCCTAAAACGCAGGCAATATTAGGGATGAAATTTTCATGGGTGGAAAATGAAAATGAAGGACATTGGGAAACTTTTTAAGATTTGAGCCAGGCATGGTGGCACACGTGAATAGCCTGGGTTACATAGCAATACTGTCTCAAAAAAAAATTTGATATTTTTGCTCTTTTTCAAATTAAAGGTTTAGCGATTGTGATTATTTTAAAATATTACAAGGCTAAAATATTACAACATTAACAATACAATGTTGGTGGTTCAATACTTATTCCAAAGTTGTTTTTATTTGCTTTTAAATTTCATTGTTTTGATAAATAAAAAACTTAGATTACATGATTCCTATGAGCTGTCCTCTAACCTCTTTCCATGTTCGGATCTCATGAACACAGTTACTGCAGGGGAATCACCTGTGATTCTGGCACATGTCTTTGGAGTAGTGTCCCGGTGTCAGTGTGGGGATAGTGGCTCGACGTCTGACTGGCTCCGCCCTGCTTCTCTAGCTGAGGGGACAGAGCTCCACACTGGGAATTTAGCATGCCTAGATTACCCCTGGCCTGCTCTGCCTGGCTCGTGGTTAGGACAGTGGTCAGAGAAGTGAGTCAGCAGCGCTGAGCTCCCCTCCAGGGACTTCATGGTCTCTGCTTGGGAGAGGAGGCCACACATGTTCCAGTCACAGCTCCTTTCTCTTTGAAGTGAAGTTACTCTGTAGTTGTTCTGTAGCTCAGGGTTAAACAACCCCTTCCCAAAATGACTCCTGAGGAAACCCTTTCCAATATGGCAGGTGTTACACTGGACTTGTTCTCCAACTCTACCCTGCTGTGAAGAAGTCACTTTTGGAGCAGAACTCCACACTGCAGTTGCAAAGTGGGATCATCACCAGGCAGTGGTCAATAAATGTGGCCAAGAAAAGGCCAGTGTGGCCTTTTCTTGCGGTTAGCAAAGCTGGTCCGATCCCTAATTTCTCCCTGGTGAGAGGCCATGGCCAAAGTGCAGAATTCATGGAGTTGGTGAGGGTGAACATGCACTGCTCCATTGTTTGTGGGGGTGCCGAGGACTCTTAATATCTTAGAAATTGTGTGCATGTCCTTTAGGTACCAAGGATGTCTTCAGAAGTGAAAGCAATGTGTGGCCATCACATTTTGAACAGGCAGTATGCAGTGCCAAAACAATAACTCAGCAGGGAGCAGATGGGGTGGCTTCTGTAACCCATAGCAGGAAAGGCCAGGGAAGAAGATCCTGCTGAAGATAAAAACTGCACAGCTATAAGCAGTGGGGCTTTTTCCATTAGTACTCGCTAGTTCTAGAATCTCAGCTGTGGCTTTTTGAAAGTTTTGTTTTTAAGGAAGACAGCCCTCTTCCTTCGTCTCCCCAAGTTTGACAATGAAGTGAGGACAGAGTTAACCCTGCAGTTGTGGGGCCTGTCTGGCCTCTTCCACGTTTCTTGTGGGCACTGCTGTGTGTGTCACTCTTTGCCAAGTCCCAGGCTTCAGGCAGTGTTGGTGTGCACGGCTGTGGCTTGGTGATGGTCCTGCTGTGCACACATGGGCCTCTGGTGGTTCCCCCCAGCAGGGAAAGCCCAGTTCTTGCCCTACTTCTCCTCAGTGGCTCTTCTAAGAGTGTGCCGTCTCTCCTGCCTGTGGTTGTTGAGTCAGCCTCACCTGAAGGGGCTGGGCCTGCAGATCTGAGCTGTGGCCCTCATGCAGCCTCCGGGCTGGAGGGGCTGCGCCGCCGTGGGCTTTGGCGGAGCCTGGGGCCGGGGCTGCCTCACTCTTCTCAGTCCCAGCCTCACATCGGCTCCCCAGGCCCCTCCCCGCAGCGTGGGGTGCTTGACGCAGGCCGTGACTCAGGCTGGGCGTGGAGTCTTGTACCATCCCTCAGAGTGACACCGCTTTTGGGCTGTTGTGTTGCTGGCCTTGACTGAGGTCCTGTGGGGTGGACGGTGGCCACATATGGTGCACACTGCTGAGTGCTAAGCACCGTGCTCGCTGAGTCATCACTGTGGTCAGGGGTGGGCCTGCTTGCTCCTTAGGCCCCGCACAGTCCTGGCCTCCTAGGTCTGGCTCCTCCTCCTTCCAGGGTGTCTGCTCACCTCAGGGTTGGAGGGTCTGCGCCTGTCAGCTGTGGTTGTCTGTTTTAGCACAGTGGAGGTCTCTGCCTCCTTTTCTGTGGGTGGTGTTCCAGACTCCCTCTTGCACACCCCAAGGACTTCAGCTGCTGAACAGATGCGACTTTCTGCCCTTTCCAACACAGAGCTCTGACAGCAAGCGTCTTCTTCAACGAACGCTGCCCAGAGAAAGCCCGTTGTTCCCCCACTCTTACCCAGAGAGCTATCTGAGCGCTCCGTGGGAGACGGCCAACCACGAGGCAACCTGGCATCTCAGGTGCTGGTCCACTTCCACGTGAAAGAGAACACGTACTGAGAAGGGCACAGATAAAAGAACTACCGCAAGGTGGACATCTTCACGGTCACGGATTTCGGTCGGGAAGAGGGAAGCAGCCTGAGCCCCTGGGGCACAACCCCCAGGACTGCCCACCTACTTTGTCCACTTTGAACCTGATGTGAAGAGCCATGGAATGTACGTCCGTTAAATAGCTTTTTTTACTCAACTTAATTTATGAGACACATCCATGTTGTTACCTGCAGCTACATCTTGTGTGTATTCTTGATTGTATGGTAGTCTCCTGTGAATATTCTACTTTACCCACTTTGCTAGGAACACATAGCATGATTCCTGGAGCCAAATGACTATTAACACTTTTCCTGGAACATATGTGGGCATTAATTTTTATTTTTTGGATACATTGCCATTCATCCGACTGTCTCTGTGAGGTAATGGGAAATTCGAATTTTTCCCCAGTTCATAGTAACCAGGTGTGAAGTATAACTCTGAAAGTGTCAGGTCTAGCTTCCCTTGTGGTGATTCATCCTGTAATCAGTGTTTACTGTGGTGTCCCAGGAGGTGGGAATAAAATTACAGGGCAGAAGAATGGCTCTCCCAGCTCTGCAGACATAGCAACTTGTGACCAAGCTACATATGAGTCTCAAGTACACACACAGTCACACCTATGAGCAGAGCCGTAAGGAGCAGACTGTATTCTGAGGGCTTGTCACCAAGGGATGAGCTGCGGGGTCACAGAGAGGAGAGGGCAGACGGGAGAGTGCAGGGAGCACTGCCAAGGAGACGTCACAGGAGGGGGGGGTGGGCACCGCCCTGGCCCAGGAAGGAAGGGATGTGCAGGGAGGAGGCTGGTGCAGGACAGTCACAGAGCACAGCATGGTGGCACAGTGGTGGCATGGTGGCAGCATGAAGGCAGGGTGGGCAGGCTTCAGGGGCCATGACGTTCTCCATCTGGCAGCAAGAGGGAGCCGGTCAGAGTCATGGACCACAGAGAAGAGGTGAGGTGGGGATTTTAGGTGCAGATCTCTATGTAAGGAAGACAGTTTCTATTTTGTGCAACTGTTAACACTCTGCACTGTGGAGACTGGTTAGAGTTTGGCCAGTGTTTGTAGGAACATCAGAAGGTGTTTCAGTAGAGTCCTTATAGAACATTTACAAAAGCAAGCAGTGAAATATTACCCCAAAAAAGTTTCCATTCATTGCTCCTGGATCAATGCAATGCAGCTTAGCTTGTGTGGCTGTAATGCAATACAATTAGAAATCTTTTTTTATTTTTTTAAAGAGCAGAATATATTTATTGAGGGAAAGAAAGCTTCTGTCTGGGAGACAGAAGGGGCCCCGAGTATGCTGCCCCTAGATGTCACTTTAAAGAGAGCTTCTGCTACAGTTGATACATTGTGTCAACTTGGGGAGTCTAGAGGTTTGGCTGAGTGATTCAGCAGGAAGCCAGGGTGCTTACTTTGTACACATCCTGAGCCTGTGGAAGAGGAGCGCGTGGAGACTGTGTGAGAACTACACACCACCTGGGTAAAGGTAGGCTGTTCACAATGTAAGGGAAGAAAAGAGGCTGCTTGCAGCCATTCCTCCTTTTTGATCTTGTGGTTTTTGCTGTGTGCTGCTGCCATGAACAGTTTGCCCTCTCCATGTGCCACTCTGTCTCTGAACCAGCCAAGTATGGACTGAGACCTTCACAAACTGTAAGCTAAATAATAAGCCTTTCCTTCCTTCATTTTGGGCTTTGGGTGTTTTGTCTCAGCAACAAGAGAAAAGTAACGAAGACAGCTTCCAATGCCCATATGTTTTTGAATTAAATCACATTTTACAAGATAACCTGGGGGATAAGAAAATAATGAAAACTGAATATAACTTATACTCAGCAATGGTCTAAATATTAATGACAGAGGACTTGTAATAACAACATGAGTTAAACATCCACCCAATAAGTTAGAAGAAAGTAACAAAATGGAAATTAACAAGTTGGAAATATGGAAATAAAATTAAGCTGGCTGAAGAAATCTGTGAATTAAGAATAGTAATAGTAAGCATGAGAGAAGATTAATAAACCCCAAAACTGATTATTTGAAAGAATTAGTGTAGACAAGGGAAAAACTGAACAAGCTAAAAAAACCTACAAAATATAAGTAAAATAAAGACAAATAGATATGCTATCTAAGATAAAGTTGTAATAATTTTGAAAAATTATATAAAATTGATGAACTCTAGAAAAAAAGAGTTCTTAGTGTGTGCAAAGGAAACATAGAACTTGAAATGACCAGTGTAAATATCGGACCAGTTAATAGAGTCAAACCTTTCTTGAAGCCAGTGTGGTTTTTTAGAAGGTGTGACCTTGACTTCCAACTCTTTATTTATTTAAGTTGTTCTAGAATGCAGAAAAACAGAAAAGGCACTAAAGCTATTCAAAATGATCTGGAGAAACAGCGTTCCACTAAGAGCTACCGCTGCCTTTTGGACTTTTTCAGGTGCCAAGTATGAGAAGAATTGCACAGTACTTGTCCCAGGAAGGTTTCATGTGCCTGACTTCAGCTGTATGAAATCACTGACGTGGGAGGTCAGGAGGGTTATTTCTCAGGCGGCACCAGCATGGAGGGAGGAGAGATTCCACATATGGGTAGAGTAAGGCTGGCTCTGGTTTTTGGTGGACTGATTTTAGAAACCTTGAACCTTTGACTGCTCCTCTTATGAAATGAGAGGGAAGATAAGGTTCTGGGCTTTGGGTTTTCTTTCTCTAAAGGATTCAGTTCAGATCCGTCCACCTCTGAAGCACTCTCATTGTGAGTGACACATTTGCCTTTTTAGAGACAAGAAAGATGCACAGGACCAAAAGTGTATTTTCTCACCCCAAGACAGTTACTCAGTAGAGGGTGCTATGTTTGAGCTCAGGTGATCTGTATTTCTCACCCGTATGTTTAGGGGTGGTTTTTCCTCAGAGTGTTTTATGCTAATTCCTCAGCAGTTGGGTGAGTGGAAAGGTTTCTTATGCCTTCTCTCTCCCTTATTCCTCTCCAGGAGTATAGTCATTAAGCCACAGAATCATGGTCTCCATTTGGGTTGGTCTCACTGTGTCATGGTGATACAGGAAAGTAAAACTCCCAACCTGAACGATATCGGACGAGTTTGTGTTTTGTAAAACCGAAGAATGAATTTTAGGAACAACAGAAGTTAAGAGTAGAATATATTTATTGAGAAAAAGAAAGCTCCTGTCCAAGAGAGGGACAGAAGGGGGCCCGAGTGGGTTACCCCCTGACTCTGTCTTTTCCAGGGACTTTTATAGGGAAAAACCACGAGGTGAGGTGGGTCCAAGGTAGGGGAAAGGGATAAAACTATGGTCCACCAATAAGACTGCAAGGATAAATATTTAGGTAAGACTGAGTGAACTGAGATCAAATGGGGAAGCGAGTCACGTAGCAAGCGGGCATGAATGCAGAGCTGGGCTTTTCCCATAAGGGGTCAGGTCAAGGACTTCCTGGCTTTTTGAAGGTGGTTGTTACTTATTTATTAATTTCCGATGTTTACACCCAGGGGGTATGTGGCTGCACCTGGTCAGCCCCCTTTGTCTTGAGGTCTGGCCCACAGGTGTCTTATCTTTTATGTTGGCTCTTTCCAGGGTGCAGCCCTGTCTGACTGCCTGTAATATTTTTACCTAGCTCAGCTGCCTATAACAATGTGTTGAATCTGTCCCCCAAAGCCCTGCGCTGAAGTCCTCACTCTTGGGACTTGGAGTGAGAGCCCCTGAGGATACCGGGCCCCCCAGAGGCAGCAGGCTCAGGTAGTGTCCTTGGGGTGAGCTCTACCCCTGACAGAACAAGAGCAGAACCACGGGATGCCCAGATGGCCAGAGGTTGGGAGGCAGAGTGGCTCCCCTTCTGCTGGTGGTTGGCACCGGCCCTGCAGCCACCTGGCTTGGGGCTTCTGCTCCCCATGTGGTCCCCTGGCAGCAGCATTGTGGCAGGAGGTCCACGTGGCTTTCAGTCCCACTTAGCTATGCTAAGCTGTGTGACCTGGACAACTGTGAGTCAGGTCCTGACACGGCTGCTGGCCTGAACAGCAGCCTCCATCCACACTGTATCTGCTTTTTCCTTGGCAGCAAGAATCACAGGAGGCTGAGGAGCTGGGACCCCTGTCCTGGCCTCTCTGATGTCCGTGGGAGCCGGAGAGCTCACTGGGGTGGTGAAGGAGCAGTTCTCCTTCCACAGTGATGCCTCACCTGCCTCTTGGTCAGAGAGGTTCTTTCTGCACATGTGTCCTGCAGCACTGGCCCGAGGCATGGGGACAGTCACACACAGGCTGGAGGCCCCTCCAGAACTGTTTCCATGGGTTAAACCCCGAGTCCAGGCCAACCTGAGTCTCAGTTTCCCCAAGGATGAGGCCACCAGGACTGCGAGACAGAGGATTGAGGAGGCCAGGCAGTGGGGACTAAGCATTGGCTTGGAATCCTCTGTTCCAGCTTTGTGAGCCCAGAGCAGTCTGGGAATAAAGTGGTCTGGAATGTTTTGAGAGCTTTTCTTCTCGGAAAAACCCACAACTCTTTGAAAACCTATTAAAAGGAACACCGAGAGGTAGAGGCACCCGTGTTCCTGTGCCACTGGGCTGGGGTCACCAGCTGGATTTCAAAGTGAGGGTGCTGCCAAGCTCCAAGGTCAGAACAAAGGAGCACACAGGAGCAGCCTGACCTTCGCACAGCAGTGCAGGGGCTGGCATGGAGGTCGAGCCAGGTCTGGGGCACAGAGGGGACCCTGGGCAGGCCTGCTGGGGGGCTTAGCGATGGCTCTGTGGGAATCAGTGTGGAGACACACTGAGCCCGCGACCGTGTGGACCCTCTTCAGAGTGGCCCTTGTGGACTCTCTTCAGAGTGGCCCTGGGCTAGCTTTTGGTGGAGATGGTTTGCAGGTGTGAGGGCAGTTGTGTGGAGAACGTCTTGGAAATGTATGTGTGTTATGGTTGATACATTGTGTTAATTTGGGGAGTTGGGGAGTCTAGAGGTTTGGCTAAGTGACCCAGCAGGAAGCCAGGGTGCTTACTTTGTGTACATCCTGAGCCTGTGCAAGAGGAGGGCATGGAGACTGTGAGAGTGCTACATGCCCCCTGGGTGGGGGTAGCCTGTTTACAATGTAGGGAGAGAAAGAGGCTGCTTGCCACCATTCCTCCCTCTGCTCTTGATTTTGCTGTGTTCTGCGTCCATGAATATTTGCCCTCTGCCATGTGCCACTCTGCCTTGGAACCAGCCAAGTATGGACTGAAACTGCCACAAACTGTAAGCTAAATAAAACTTGCCTTCCCTAAATTTGGGCATTGGGTATTTTGTCTCAAGAATGGAGACTAAGAGTGTGGAAGGCCTCCCTGCCCTGCTTCCTGATTGAAATTTGAGTCCCTTCCCAGTAGACAGCTAGGAAAAGTTGAGGTTGTGATTCTGTGGATTCCACTTCCTGCCTCCTCCAGCTTCTGGAAGGCCCTTCCACTTTTCAGAAGATGCCCACAGCACAGCCTGGCTGGTTAGCATGGGGAGACTCAGGAGCAGCCCACGCCAGGCCCTGGTCTCTCAATTTACCCCTTGTCTCCATCTTCTCTGCTGGGTCCCCTCTTGCCGTCCACAGGAACTCTGCTTTGGTCTCACACTAGCTCTGCTTTTCAGGGGTTAGCTGCCACCTGTAGCTGCTAGAGGCTGACTCATCCCTGGGGGCAGTTTAAAGCCATCTCTTTCCAAAGGGAGCTCTTACAGTCACTCAAAAACACGTAGGAGTCGATGCTATGGTGCTCACCGTGGAAGTGGAGCTCTAGTGTTGCATAGTTCAAGGGACTGAAGAGACCAAGGTAGAAACAGAATTTATCTTTGGTGGACACTGACTCAGCACATTTGCATCCAAAGGAGTGAGCCCCAAACCTGAAGAGGCTGTGGGCTGGGCGCTTTAACAGCGGAGTGCACAAGAGGAGAGTAAAGGCAGCCTGTCAAGATGTGGCAGGTTTGCAATTGGCATATCTTGGTGGTGCTCAGGGCCAGCATGATGTTATGAGCATGGGTGGTTATGAAGCCTCATGCTGGACACTGAACCTGACATTGGGCCTAGTGGGTTTCTGATAGGACAGTCAGCCAGATGCCTTGTTCACATGGTGGAGAAGCAGTCTAAGCATTCCACACACACGAGATCCCAGTCTGATCCTCTCGGCCTCCGTGAGCCCTTTACAGCCCGCTATCACCTTGCACAGTGTACTTCTGCTCCACCTTCAACAACGCAAATCCTTGCTGTGCCCTTTCTGCAGGTCTCGTTCAATTCTTTGGCTGGGAGACCAAGCACCTGGAAAGAATCTTCAGGACCTTTGTAACATTTTCACATTTGTCTTGATCATTTGGGTGGTGAGTTTCCTGTTTTCATCTTGGGCCAAGTTTTATATTTGGCTAGTGTCTGTTCTTTAGTTTTAGGGAAATGTTTATTTTTGGTGCAAATATTTAACTAATTATGCTATGAAAGTTTTCCTCCAACTGACCACTTTTCACTTTGCTTATAATTTATATATGGTAAAAGACACCAATGTTGCCATGGCTTGGTGATCTGGGTATGTTTAAGAACCTCTCCCAGGCCCCATGTGCGATCACTGAGATGACCGAAATCCTCAATAGTGAACTGGAAACTAATATGGGTACTTCAGCCCACTTTAAAGACTAGAGAATTCTTTCAAATTCTATTAATGCATGTACAAATAAAGTAGAATATGAAGGGAAAGGACAGAAGGAAAGTGAACAACTCTCATTATCCATCTGTTTCAAAGGGCTAATTAAATGTCTTTGACTCGAGAGCTGAACAGATGACTCTCAGTAATGATCTGACCTACTTTTATAAACCCTCAGCTGGGAGAGAATTCCAGCGGGGTGTGGCGGCATGCACCTGTAACCCAGCACCCTGGCAGGCAGAAGCAGGAGGATGGCAAGTTTGAGCCCAGCCTATGCAACCTGGCAGCTTAGCAAGACCCTGTCTAAAAGTTTAAAATAAATAAAGCGCCAGGGATGTAGCTCAGTGGGTTCAGTCCTCAGTATGGAAAAAACAATTCCGGAGAAAAGTAGAAATGTTTTGTATTATCCTCTGTGTTGTCACCTTGCAAATACAAGGGAGATTGGGTCACAACTTCTGGGGTTGATACAGGACCAGCTCTCAGCCCCCAGTGACAGTTGTCTAGTCACAGGCAATAAAGTCAATTTCATTTCCTACCTCATCTTCTCATTACATGAACAAAGCTCAACTAGACTAGAGCTAAAATTTCTAAAAAATGACTTAAAAGACCAACTCATCCAAGCCGTATATAAATAAATACACAAAGCAATCTTAGGATGCTGAAGATACCAGTTATTTAGTGGTGCACTTGCAAGTGAGATGACTTCACAGAAAGACCCCTCTAAGCTTCCTGTCCCAAATCTCAGCAGACGCGAGTGGAACGAGTACCCTCCTGTGTTTGTGGCTGTGCTTTTTGCTTTCTGAACTTGCCCAGAGCTCTCTGAGAGTGTTTCCCTCTCTCTCCAGCCTGCTCAGGTCTGGGGAAGGGCTCAGTGTTTATGCAAGCTTTCTGGCCCCATGCATGGTGTGAGTTCATGGAATTTTTGTGCACTGGGCTTTGGTATGTTTGTATTTCCTACTAGAAAATGCAAAAGCATTTGGGGAAGTTTGAGAAAGTGCTTGCATTCAAACGGCAAATAATAAATAAATAATAAAGTGGACGAGAGATTTGAGCTTGGACCACCAGACTCCAGCTCTTTCCACCCACAACTCTTCATCCGCGGAAAGACAGCTGGGCTTCCACTCAGGAAGACCAGTGGGAGCCGACAGCACATTGGAACAAGCACATTTTCTGAAACCAGTGGTACCTCGGCTCACGACCTTGGTGCTTTCCATGATTCTGGTCGCAAACTGAGCTGGACAAGAACTGAATCAAATTCAGCAGTTTGATGTTGGCCATACGGGGAAATTTGGTTTGGTCCTTGTCCAATTCAGCTTGTGACAAGAATTGTGGAGATAATTGAGCTTGTGAACAGAGGCACCATTGAATTTCTAGAAAAGATTGATAAATAACATTCCTTGAGTGCCTTGGAGAAAGTACTGTGTCTATGGAATTAAGGTGAATGTTTAAAATTAATCTAAAACCCAAAATAAATACTTGACCCGTGTTTGCTTAGTTAGACTTCACCATCTCGCGAGTGATGTCTGTCCTGCCTCACCTGTGCAGGTTCTTTGCAAAACCCTTTTCTCTATGGGTGGAGGTGTAGAGAGAACCCGAAGGAACTGGGAGTGTGAGGCCAGGTCGAGACACGCAGCCCCTTCTCAGTGTGCTGTGCACTCCACTTCTTCGAGTGCTGCAATAGGGTGAAAGTGATGCCACTGCATTTTAACCCAGTGGTTGTGGCTGATGGCAGGTGAATGCTCTCACCCTTCCTGGCCTGCTGGAAGCCTTTGGCTTCATAATTCCTTCGTAAATTCGCTTAGCACCACCCTGCTCGGCCTCCGTGCCAGCGTTTCCATGTGGATGTGTTTCACCCGTCATGGGCTGTGGTGTCCTGTGGCCAAGCTGATGACCTGGATCTCACAGGCTCTGTTGATGTTTGGACCGGGAAAGCTTTGGGCATCATGATGTTGAGCTATTGTCAGAGGTGAGTCGCTCTCATTCTTTTTTTTAAAATGAAAATCCTAAAATGTGTTTATTCCACTTACTGTGCTCCACGCAGTCTTCTAGCACATTACCTGTGTCAACGCACGGAGCAACCTTTTGGGCCCAGGATCATGGCCGTTTGTAGAGGAAGAATCAGGCACAGAGAGGTTAAGTTCTAGGAGCCGCGCCACACAGCATGCTCCTTCCTCCTTCCCTTCTTTATGTCCTTCCTCCCCTCCCCTAACGCCCTCCAGCCCCTTGTGCCCTGAGGCAGCACCCCAGGATCGGTCCAGGGACCTTGGCTTACCGGACTTCTCCCCAGCTCCGTTGCAGATGTTTGCCTGTTGGCTCTCCTCCAGCCTGGGTTCCAGCTTACTGCTTGCCTGTCTTCCTGTCCTTTGCCCCGAGCACGAGCTCACGGAGCGGTTCTGGGACCCACATTCTGCTGTGGGGTTACATCTCAGAACAAGCCTGGGAGGTAAAACCTGTGCGTTAGGTCAACTGATGTTGGAAGTATTTGAAATGAATGGGAGATTACTGCCTCTGTCTTTTCTCAGGTTTAACTCTAAAAGTGCCGTCACTGTCAAAATACTTAATCTTTAAGTAAATAGAAATGGTTGTTTTCCTGAGTATAAAAATAACCTACGACCATGTTGTAGAAATCAAAGCCACTTGTGAAAGCGCAGGGTGATTGTCCTCGGCGCCTGGTCCTTGCTCTCTCGACAGGTGCTGCTGTGTCTGCATGGGCTCTCAGGGCCAAGCAGGCTGGTGGCCGACGGAGATGACAGACCCGGTGTCCTCCACACCCTGCAGGAGCAGCTCTGCGTCATAGGTCTCTCTGGAAGACAGATGTGGCCAGGTTCACTGTCGGAACAGACTCCATGTGAAATGGACAGAGATTTGCAGGGCAGGCTCGCAGCACGCATCACCAAGCCGGCAGAGGAAGGTGCAGCCGGGCCTTCTGTGCACTGCAGAGTTGAGGCCCAGTTAAGGTGCAAGGCCTGGAGTTCCCCCCAGAGGACCTTGTGAGTGGATGTGGAGCAGCTAGTGAAGAGCCTGTGCTGGCAGCAAGGGGATGGGTCTGAGGGTGGAGGTGAACACTGGCTGTTACGGTCTGTGTCTGGGTGTCCCCCAAAGCCTCTGGCAGCCATGGGGTGGCTTCTAGAGTGTGTGATTGCTTCATAATCCAGTGCTGGGATTATGGGTGAGTGCTACACCGTACTGGGGTTGATAGTTTGCATATAAGGTAAGGGAGGGAAAGAGGCTTGCTGTTCTTCCCTTTTGCTCTTGCTGCTTTTGCTGTTTTCTGCTGCCATGGACTGAAACCTCCACAAGCTGTGAGCTAAATAAACCTTTCCTTCCTTAACTCTGGGAGTCAGGTATTTTGTCTCAGCAGTGAGAGAAAAGTAACCAAGAGCCTGGTACTCCCCGACGCTGCAGCAGGAGCCTTCCTCCTCCTCTCTCTATCCCCGCACTAGCACCCCACCCGGCCTGGGTCTCCCCTCTTCCGAGCTGTTTGTCGCAGACGCAGCTGACACTGCAGCTCCTGGCTCACCATGGCACACAGAGCCAGGCTGAGCCCTTCTGCCCCAGGAGGGGTGCGAGATGCAGGTGTGCAGGACAAGCACTTTAACCTTCAACGTGGAGAAAATAGGACTATGATTGTCGTACATCAGCAACCTCTGACTTTGCGCTCAAAGCCTTTTGGATTTCTGTTCTTGGGGCTTCCTACAGGTGGACCTAGTGTGGGCCCTGCACTCTGAAGCTTTGAGCAGACTCGTTTTCTGAGTCTCCGTAACAGAGCAGCCTCTGTTTTTATATGTTGTGGATTTCTAGAAACTTCTAGAGCTCCTGAAAATTGAACAGAGTTCATACCATAAGAGGATTTCTGTTTACAGAATGCTAAGAATATAAGGTGCCTCCTTGTGTTTTGACTTTTAGACATCGTGCTTGAGGATTCATTATAATAATTTTGTTTTTAATATCTGAAGGTTTGTTCTTTCTCTTCACAGCAAGCGCACAATTAACAGCTTAAGTCCGATGAGCCTCCCACTGAGAGTAAGTGTCCTGTTCTGGGCCCTTCACACTTCAGTGGTCACATCCTCAGCTAATGTATATGCCACCCGTTTCCTTCATACGAGCACATGGACATGCCGTGCGAATTCTTCTGAGAGCCGCAATGTATAAGCCTGTCACTGCTCCTGGCCCGTGGGGTCCCTGTGAGCTGCTCCGATGGGGCCAAGTCACAATTTGCTCCTGAGTGTGGCCTCGGCTTCCTGGGACAGGAGGCTCCGCACCTCCTCTGTCCTCTCCAGCTGCTGTCCAGCAGAGGGCTCCTCCCTTTCTTACCCTGCCCCACCCTTGTTTTCCTGCAGGAGACCGTGTCCTTGCCACCCTACCTGCCCCAGCCACAGGGCTCGGAAGCCGTGTTCTGACCTGGTGCACACCGGCTGTGTGTGTCGCTGAGCTCAGCTCATCTGGACAGGCTAGGGTGCTTGTCCTTGCCCCTCTCCTCATCCTGGGAAGCCTGGGGGCGGGTCTCTGCAGGGTCAGCCTCACTCTACAGGTCCCCAGTCTTCCCGAGACAGTGTGAGACCAGCTCTGCCTTGGTGTGGAGCAGTGAACTGCTTGGCCAAACCTCCATGTCCTTCCCATTTCTCAGGGTGATGGCTTCACTGCTGGGCGACTGAGCAGCATCTCTGTGAGGTCACTTAGGGTGAGTGGTGCCTCTTTCCCTGAAAACGCCCATCCTTCCCCTTTCCGCTGGAGCCAGCAGAGCCTTGGGAGGAAGTAATGTGCGTAGCGCGGTCCCAGAGGCGTCCCGCCTGTGGAGCTGAGAGGGACTCCAGAGGGAGTGCTCGGTGGTGACCTGCAGGGTGGCAGCGATCTTGGGGGATGGGTGCTGGGGACGTGCAGGTGGGGCCTCGGCTGCTCACAGCATGGTGGCTTGGGTTCTTTGTGGCCTGGCCTCTGGTAGAGACAGGAGAGGGAGGACTCAGACCTTCACAGGTCACAGGACTCCTGAGGAGATGTGGCTATGGGCAATGCCAGGCCACACTGCCCGCCTGCTTGCTGCTCCCTCCCTCCCTCCCTGTCGATTTTCTTTTAGAAGTGAGAAGTAGAATTGAAATTGGCAAATCCCCTCAGGCTACACAACCACAGTTCTTTGTTCAGGTGGGGACTTCAGAGCCAGCCCTGCCCCTCAGTTTTCAGGCAGTGCTGCGGACTTAGCTCAGCACAGCCTCTGGGGTCGGAGAATTGGGCTTGAGGGCCTGTTGGGTGGTGAAGGAAGCCATACCCATGGCAATGACATTCCTGTTTTTCTTTAATCTGTTGTCCTCTCTTGGAGCACATCCTCCGCTGTGGGGAGCAATCCCCAAGCTCGGTTTAACCTCTGCCTCGGACAGAGGTGCTTCTTTCACGTTCTACACCATTCCACGATTGACTTTGGAAAGACAGCCCCATCCACTAATAGTCTACTAGCAAATTTGCCCAAAAGAACCTGCAACCTGGGGGCTTTAGGAGGAAATGTGAACATGGAGAAGTCGCTGCGGGGAGCCCAGCACATCCAGTTCCAAAGGCCCTGGGTCCCCTGAGCTGCTCCACAGCTGTGGGGGTGGGCAGAGGGGGAGGTGACCACACAGCTGGGGGGGCAGCAGTTGGACTCCAGCCGGGAGGCCTTGCTGTCCTGGGCCCTGTGCTGCCTTGGACAGAGGAGGCAGGATAAGACCAGCCTTTGACCTGGAGCTCATGTCCTTGAACTGAAGAAAACAAAAAGGTTCTGTGGTCATAATCGGCTCTGTTCACAGCTGAGAAACTTTAGGTTCATTTTTCCAGATCACCTTGACCTGAATCTTCCCACTAACTTATAAACATCCTGGCCGTTTTACAACCCACTTTCCCATCAAACCCTGGATTAGGGCCAGGGAGAGTGACTAATGTTACCCAGTTTGCTAAAGAAAAAGAGTTGCTTTGCTGCTTTTTCTCTGCCTGCATTGCCCTTGGCTTCTGCTGTGGATTACAGCGTGTGTGTATTCAGACAGCCCCTTGGGGAGGTTGGGTCAGGCATTGCCATGGGCCAACTGCCTCCACTGGGGCATCCTTTCAGCCCTTAGGGCAGGTTTAGTTCCCGACCTGACCTCTTACTGTCAGGAACTCTACAACAGCAGCAGCCTGCTGTTTGGCCTGCAAGATCCAGGTAGTGAAATGTGTTTCTGGGCCACAGAGCCCCGAGACCCATCTCGAGCAACCTAGGAAGAGGTGAAGCGTTTCAGGCCTGAGAAGAGCACATCTCCCCTGGGGGCATGCAGGGTGCATTCAGGGACGGGAGTGGAAGGCCACAGGTAGGGGAGGGGTTTTGTTTGAGAGCCGCCACACATGTGTGTTCGTGAAAGAGCACAGAAAATGGAAGATGGGAGAGAACCGGGCTCCTGGGAACTGCAGAGGCTGGGGTGAGGAGGGCGTGGGGGTGTGCTGCAGAGGGCGGGGATGAGGGCAGGGGCCTGGTGACCTTGGGCGGTGCAGTGGCCACACATGGCTGGCAGGAAGGATGCACCTGGGCAGGTGGGCCACGGGGCGTGGGGTCTGGGCTGGGTGCGGGGCACCCAGCCTCCTGGGACAATGGGATGTGGCCTTGGGATGGAAATCTGTGGCGTAAAATTATAATAATAGCAACTCATAGCAAAACCTCTTTTTTTCTGGCCTGCACTGTCCTCATGTGTGAGATGCCTGGGGGATTCTTGTCTGTTTACATTGTGAGGCCACTTGATGGCATTGGTAACTGGCCAGTCCCCCACACAAGCAGTGGAAGAGGTCATTTCCTGGAAACCAAATGTGATCATTAGCTGCAGGGTGTGGGTGTCTGTTCAGCTCCAGCAAAGCCCTTGGGAAGTTATTGTGAGCGGGTAGCAAATCCCTCCAAAACTGGGACATGGCCGTGAGGGTGGGGTCTGCCCCAGGCCTTTGCTAATCAGAGAATCACTGCAAAACGTCTTATATTCACATTATCCCTAAAAGCAAGACCTTGGCAAATAATGACAGATTGAAGAGGAGAATCTTCCAATTTCTTTGTACAGAATCCTCATCATACATGAGCATAAGTAGAATTTATGGTCCATGCATTTTTTATAGAGTCATTCGGGAAATGTCACAGCTTATCAGAGCCCAAAAGCTGAGAGTGTATGGGACTGAATCCAATCTTCAAATGCCACCTGGAGAAACATATATATATAGAGAGAGACAGAAAGACAGAGAGAGACAGAGAAAGACAGAGAGAGAGAAGCAAGTAGAGAAGTCAGCTAGAATGTAAGAAAAGTTGCGTGGGCTAGGAAGGGTCTCTGGGTGGAGAGATTCAGGTTCCCTTGCAGTGTGGGTTCTGACCCTCAGGCGCATGCTCTTTCCAACATGCACTTTGAGAGCATTGGGGTTGGGCTAGTGCCCTCCACAAAAGTCCCCAGAGCTCTAGGACTGTCCCCATGGCCTGCAGCTTCCTGGCGGTCCCCTCACTGCCCTGTGTCATCCAGGACAGGGCTGGCAGTGCCACAGTCCTTGAACCTCCAGCATGCAGGGGTGTGGGGCACATGGCCGGGTTCATTCTGGGCTCAGTACGGCTTCTCTCTAAGAGTAGGAACTCCTTGGCTGCAGGGCGTAAAGGTCCCATGAGGTTGCTCTCTCCAGGTCACCCCAGTGGGCCTTGGGGATGATCTCCTCGGGGGTGGTGGCCTCTGAGGGGGCAAGAAAGCTGCCATGGGAGGGGGAAATCTTGGTGGCCTCTGCTGGGACAGGCGCAGGCAGCACAGTAGAGCCAGCAGGCAGCTACCCTACATGTGTCCACTTGGTAGCCAGAGCAAGACTCAAGTGTGAGGGACATGTTGGCCCCTGCAGTGCAGAAGCAAGTCACGTCCCATAGCCATGGAAGAGGCTCTGAGCCTGAGATTTCCTCCTCATGTGGCTCAGTTTCCTCCAATAAGCAGCTATCTGTGGCTGCAGGGGTGGGGTGTCCACCATCCCCTTCATATGCTGAAATTCTGAAGCATGAGGACAGTGTTAGGAGCTGGGGCCCTGGCCAGCGCCCTCCTGAGCAGGATTGGCATTGTGAGGAGACCCCGGGAGGGCTTCTCCCCTCTGCATGGTGTCTGTTCCCACAAACTTCGGTCTGTGTGTCATCACAGCCTCTCCTGGGCTGCGAGAGCCCGATCAGTGCTCGGGGCTCTTTTGGGGGTGAGGTTGGAGGTCACTCACTGGCCCAGGTCTAGCAACGTGCTCTGGGCTCAGGATAGAGTGCCACTTCAGGCTTTCAGTGAATCAGGGGGCCTGAACTTTGATGAATTGATTCTTTTGGTAACATTTGAAGAAAAGACTCTGTGTTTCTTCACACTGAAACTGGCATCTGCGGTTGGTGTCCCTGGTGGTCTCGTCAGTCGTGGGGTGGTCTCCCCTCTCCTCCTTGAGCAGCAGCTGTGCTTCCCTTGGGAGGAGGTGGAGGTGCTCCACGTTGTCCTGGCTGCTTGGCGCTTGGCTGTGGGTGTGTGGGTGCCTGCAGCTCTGAGGAGACCCCAACAGGGGATCTTCCCCACTCAAGCCTCCTCACCTGTGGGTGTTCTTGGAGGTGCAGCTTTGCTGGTGCAGCCTGGATGCAGGTGGGACATGAGGGGGCAGAGATCGTCTCTGGGCTCAGAGTAGCTTCCATTCTCACACAAGGAGGAAGGAGCTACATGAGGCGAGGCTGCGGGTATTTTGGTGTTAAAAGGGGCTGTTGGGGACTTTTGCACAAAAGGTCCAGGAAGCTCTCAGCAGGGAAAGCTTCCAAGTGAGGGCGTTGGCAGGGACAGCATCACAGGATTGGGCTGAAGGTGGAGAGGGCCAAGGCAGCGAGGACCTCCAGGTGGGGGCTGGAGGCAGAGCCACAGCCTGAGGAGGGTTCATTTCAGGCCTCATCTCTATCTCAACAAATTCCGGAGGAATTGAAGTGGAATTTTAAAAGTGCCTGCTAGGACTGCTTAGAATATTGCCAACTAACAGAATAGGCCTCCAGTCAGCTTGGAATTTCCTGGTGAGGAAGGAAAGGGAAATATGAGTTGGTCCGTCAGTTAGTTCTTCACACAAAGCATGAGTTTGTCTCTGAATTCCGTGTTGCCCTGAAGTGTAGCATGCATTGCACTTGGTAGATATACAATCTTTCTTTAAAAGTTAATAATAATTTTAACTGATACATGATAGTTGGGTACACGTATGGGTGCACTGTGGTCTCATGGTATTTTCACTAAAAATCTAAGAGGTTTTTGCCCTTATTAGCTTGGTATTTTAAAGATGATACCCTTTGAAATATATATTAGGGTGTCTACAGGTGCTGGGCTGAACCCCAGACATCTCTCAGAAACTCCAGCAAGCCTCCCCTGTCCTTCCCACAACTGAGTGCAAGAAAGTTTCAGGAGCATCTGGGAACCCACCTTGCCACCACTCACTAGTACAGGAGCTGCACTAAGCGCTGGGGATCTTCAGACACTTGCCCTGCCGCTCACACACAATCAAGAGAGTGAGCCTGAGCTCACTGGATCTTTAAAAATGACAAAACGAAGGAGCAAAATGCAATCTCAGACCTCCACACCACCCAGAACAAGTCCAGGAGACATCAACACAGAAAAGCCTGGAAGTTATACACCTGAAATTTCTGAAATGATAGCAACTGAAGTAAAGAAACAACTCCATCAGGCCATAGAAGACATCAGATCAGAAATAATCTCTCAGGTGAAAAGAAATGACAACAATAATGAAAGAATTGTTCAGCATATTCAAAGATGACATTGATAAGAAAACAGAAGAGCACAGACAACTCATGGAAACCTTGAGTGAACAATATAGAAAAGAACTAGAATGCAGGAAACAGATTAAAATAGATACCCAGGAAATTAAAAATTCGACTGTAAGCTGGCAAAATCACCTGAACGAAGCTGAAGATAGGCTTTCAGACCTTGAAGACAACATTGCCACTAATGAACATGAAAGGAGAGATCTCTTAAAAGCAACAAGGAACCAGGAAATAGCAATTCAACAACTGCAAGATGAAGCAAAGACAAACAATGTCAGAATAATAGGTATCAGTGAAATAGCAAGTGTCAACACAAATGACATAAAAAGACTGCAGAAATAATAGCAGAAAATTTCCCAGGCATGGAAAAAGAATCAGACATATAGATAAGTGAAGCATATAGAACTCCAGTTAATCATAACCAAAATAAATCTATACCCAGACATATAGTGATCAAGATCTCAGAAACTCAACAAAAGATCAGAATATTAAAAGCTGTTAGAGAAAAGAAACAGATCACCTATAAAGGAAAGCCCAGCAGAATCACGACAGATTTCTCAACACAAATCATCAAGTCAAGAAGAGCTTGGAGTGAAGTATTTCAGGTCCTGAAAGAAAACAACTTCCAACCCAGATTGATGTACACTGTAAAACTATCCTTCAAATTTAATGGAGAAATAAAATATTTTCATAATAAAGAACAACCAAAGAAATTCCTGAGTGCCAAACTAATCCTACAAAGAGTACTAAAAGTTATTCTAGAAAGAGATAAAACAGACCAAACTTCAAGAACAACAACAGAAAGGAACCACCAAGCAGAGCAAGCAATTAAACAGAGGGAAAAAGGGGGCTCTAACAGCAGGAAAATAACATGACAAAGATAGGCCAGTACATGTCAGTTATATCATCAGTGTAAATGGTCTCAATGCACCAACCAAAAGCAGACTAGCAGACAGGGTCAAGAAACAAAATCCAACTATATGCTGTAGACAATAAGCACATTTAACTCAAAAGGAAATTCACAGACTGAAAATTAAAGGATAGAAAACAATACTCCATATGACAGGAACCCAGAAAAAGGTGGGTATAGCTATTCCGTTTGCAGACAACGTAAACTTCAAACCAAGAACAATCAAAAGAGATAAAGGAGGTCACTACATACTTGAGAGGGGAAAATTTCAAGAGGAAAAGATAACAATTATAAACATCTGTGCACCAAACACAGGAGCACCCAACTATATAAGACAAATTTTAACAGACATGAAAAATGAAATAAGCAGTAACACAATTATAACAAGGAACTTCAATACCCCATTGTCACAAAGAGATAGTTCCACCAGACAAAAAATCAGCAAAGAAATAACACAACTTAACCAAACTTGTGCACATAAGGACTTAGTAGACCTTTACAGAATGTTCCATCTGACAGCATCAGAATACACATTCTTCTCAGCTGCACATGAGACGTTCTCTAAAATAGATCATATGCTAACACATAGAACATGTTTAAGTAAATGCAAAGGAATTGAAATTATCCCATGTATACTATCAGGCTATGGTGCAATGAAATTGGAAATTAATGACAAAAGAAGACACAAAAAATCCATAAACAGTTGGAAGTTAAATAACATCCTCTTGAACAACTAATGGGTTACAGATGAAATCAAAGTAGAAATTAAACACTATTTACAATAAAAATTGTAGATACAATTTACAGGAACCTGTTGGATGCAATGAAAGCAATCCTCAGAGGGAAATTTATAATGGTGAAATCCCACCTCAGAAAAACAGAATGAGCAATAAAAATCTCATGCTGCACCTCAAGCTCCTAGAAAAAGAAGAGCAAGTCAAACCCAAAGGTCAAAGAACACAGGAGGTTATAAAGCTCAGGGCAGAAACTAATGCAATGCAGACTAAAAAAACAATACAAAGTATTAATGAATCAAAGAGGTGGTTCTTTGAAAGAATAAATAAAATAGACAACCCCTAGCCAATCTTATCAAAAAAAGGAAAGAAAAAAGTGAAATACATGCAATAAAGAATGAAAGGGGTGAAATCAGTACAGATCTTGTAGAAATTCAGAAGATCATCAGTACCTACTTTGAAAATCTTTACTCTCATAGGATAGAAGATGCAGAGGAAATAGATTTCTAGATACATATGAATTACCAAAGCTGAATGAAGAAGATATAAAAATCCAGAATAATTCAATATCAGCCAGTGAATTGAGAATGTAATTAAAAACTTGCCAGTGAAGAAAAGCCCAAGTCTTGATGGATTCACAGCTGAATTCTACAAGAAATTTAGAGAAGATTTAACACCAGTTCTTCTCAAACTCTTTAATGAAATTGGAAGGGAAGGAATTCTCCCTAACTCATTCCTGGAGGCAAGTATTATCCTGATACTAAAACCAGAGAAAGACCCAACCAAAAAAGAGAACTATAGGCCAATATCCCTAGTGAATATAGATGCAAAAATTCTCAATAAAATACTAGTAAATAGAATACAACAAATCATCAAGAAAATTATGCACCATGACCAAATGGGATTCATCCCAGGAATGCAGGGATGGTTCAATACATGCAAAGCAATTAATGTAATACACCATGTCAATAGAACCAAAGACAAACATCACATGATCATCTCCACTGATGCAGTTTTGTAGATGACATGATACTCTACATAGAAGACCCCCAAAATTCCACCAAAAGGCTTATGGATTTAATAACCAAATTCAGTAGTGTAGCTGGATACAAAGATAACATTCAAAAATCAATAGCATTCCTATACAGAAGCAGCAAACAGACTGAGAGAGAAATTAGGGAAACCACATCTTTCATAATAGCATCTAAAAAGATGAAATACTTAGGAATCAATTTAACAAAAGAAGTAAAAGATCTATACATTGAAAATTATAGTGCTCTGAAAAAAGAAATCAAAGAGGATATCAGAAAATGGAGAGATATTCCTTGCTCATGGAAAGGAAGAACTAAAATTGTGAAAATGACCATACTCCCAAAATTGTTGTACAGATTCAATGTAACCCCAGTTAAAATATCATTAGCATACCACAGATCTAGAGAAAACATTACTAAAGTTCCTCTGAAACTAGAAGAGACCTAGAATAGCAAAAGCAATCCAATCCTGGAAAACAAAGGAAAGGCAGGAGACATCACAATTCCTGACTTTAAATTATTACAAAGCTACAGGGATAAAATCAGCATGGTACGAGCACAAAAACAGACCTGAAGATCAATGGAACAGATCAGAAGATACAGACACAACTACAAATGCACTCAGTCATCTTATCTTTGACAAAGGGGCCAAACATGTTCACTGGAAGAAAGATGCCTCTTTAATAGATGGTGCTGGCTTTCCACAGGCCAAAGACTAAAACTAGACCCATGTCTTTCACCATGCACTAAACTAAAGTCAGAATGGATCAAACATCTAAATGTTAAACAGAAACACTAAATTTATTGGAAGAGAAAGGTAAAAATCTTGAAGACAGAGGGGTAGGTACAGAGTTCATGAACAAAAACCGAAATGTATGGGAAATACTTCAAAGAATCAATAAGTGGGATCTTACTGAAAAGTTTTTGCACATCAAAAGAAATTACCAACAGAGTAAAAAGAAAACCCACAAATTGGGAAAAAATTTTAGCCAACTGCCCCTTAGACAAAGGACTTTTATCTAGAACATATAGAGCATATAAAGAGTTTTTTAAAAAATCAGGCCCCCAAATTCAAACACCCAATCCAAAAATAGGCATCTGAGATGAATACACATTTCTCAAATGAAGAAATACTAATGGCAAATACATGAAAAAATGTTCAACATCATTAGTCATTTGAGAAATGCAAATTTAAAACAACACCGAGGTTTCATCTCACCTCAGAAAGAATGGCTATCATCAAGAAGTCAACCAATAACATATGCTGGAGAGGCTGTGGGGAGAAAGGAACCCTAATCCACTGCTGGTGGGAGTGTAGATTGGTGGAACCACTGTGGAATTCAGTTTGGAGATCCCTCACCAAAGTAGGATTGGAAATCCCACTTAACTATTTCCCTTCTGGGTATTTTCCCAGAAGAATTTAAAACATCACCACAGTGACGTATGTCCACCCACATTTATAGCAGCATAATTTGTTATAGCTAAGTCTTGGAAGCCACCCAGATGCCCACTGAAGAATGGATAAAAAAGATGTATTTTTATACAATGGAGTGTTACTCAGGTATAAAAAAAAAGATAAACTCGAGGCTTTTTAGGTAAATGGATGCAACTAGAGACCATACTCATAAGTGAAATAAATCAGACCCACATGTGTACATATCATATTGCCTCCCTGGTGTAGGAACCTGAAAGAATAAGTAAAACTGAAAATACACAATAGATGACAGAAATTACTGATGAGGGAGAGAAGAAAAAAGAAGGAAGGAAGGCGGAATATGTCTATGAATAGCTGGGGTAACTGTACTGCTGCTGTCTGGTGGTATATTGGAAGGAACAGTTAATGCTTAACATTTTCTATGTTCTGACCCATTTTGCATGCTTATGTCTGGTAATCTGAGCAACCGGTTGAAGACAACAATATACAATGGAACTACATGGTGAATTCCTACCCTTTTGTCTAGTGAATCTCTGTATTGTCTTTAATGTTTTATCAAGTAATTATTTTCTTACTCTCTTCAGTGGTTTGAACAATCTTCCATTCTTACATCTGGCAATCTGAGCAACATAGTTGAAGATAACAATATGTAACATAAGAACCACTGTTAATTCGTATTATTTTGTCTTGAAACCAGGCATAACTTTAAATTTTTCCTTTGGTCTGTTTATGTTTGTGATGCTGGTGTGCTGCTATTGTTCTTTTTTTCTCTCATTTACTACTCTCCTTAAAATAAAATTTAAAAAAAGAAATGTACATTAGGTCTAAATTAATCACATCTATATGAGGTGAATGCATCATAATTTTTTTTTAGCCATCTGTACCTTTAATATCTTTTTGTAGTGATAGGCAAATAGGAAAGAATTACAAAGGTTTTCAAAATCTGGCCTAATCTCTTCATGCTGTAGTAAAGGAATGTGAAGAGGTCAAATAAAAATTTTTTTGGGGCGGGGGTTACCAGGAATCAAACTCAGGATCTTGTGCTTGCCAGAGGAAAGTGAAGAGAAGCATTTAAGTTTGGCCCAGATTTTTTTCATGGTTCTGGGAGCTGAACCCAAAGTCTTTCTGCTGGACTACACCTTCAGGCAGGCAGACTCCCCGCTTTTTTAAAATTTTGAGAAAGGATCTTGCTAAGTCACTCTGTTGCCAAGACTGGGCTAGAACTTGGAATCTGCCTGCCTCAGCCTCCCAGAGTGCTGGCATTACAGGTGTGTACCACCAGTGATTGCCTTTTTCTGCTCCTAACATGGTGAGGAAGGCTCTAGCCTAGGGCTGGCTGGCCCAGAGCTTGGGAGGCTGTCTTGATGACCTTGGTATGACCCTGTCCGTGACTCTGGAATTCTGTCTTGGTTACTTTACTCTCACTGCTGAGACAAAATACCCAACACCCAAAATGAAGGAAGGAGAGGTTTATTTACCTTACAGTTCATGGAGGTTTCAGTCCATACTTGGCTGGTTCTGAGGCAGAGTGGCACATGGCAGAGGGCAAACTGTTCAGGGCAGCAGAGCACAGCAAAAACAATCAGCAAAAGGGAGGAATGGCTGCAAGCAGCCTTTCTCTCCCTTACCTTGTGAACAGCTTATCCGCACCCAGGGGCATGTAGTTCTCACACAGTCTCCTTGCCCTCCTCTTCCACAGGCTCAGGATGCATAGGAAGTAAGCACCCTGGCTTCCTGCTGAGTCACTCAGCCAAACCTCTACACTTCCCAAGTTGATACAGTGTATCAACCATAACAGCTTCCCTCTGCAGAGAGGAAAGCACTTCTAGCTGGCTCTGGGACTGTTACTGAGAGTTTCCTCCTAGTCTTTGGGGCAGGATGTATTTGGTTCAGTCTTCAATTCAAATTGTTGGGGCAGGATGTATTTGGTTCAGTCTTTAATTCAAATTGTCCTTACCTCTCTCCCTAGGTGACCTGCTGTGCAGCAGCGGCAGGAGGAAGTTAAGACTCCTGAGCCCCGGAGACTGAGGTGTGAGCAAACCACTCCCGGAGCAGTTCAGGAGTCTACACCGCGGCAGAAGGGACCCTGGGGAGGAGGTTTGCAGTAATTCTGGAGTGAGTGAGGGGGCCAGTGTGAAGTAAATTCAGTAGGAGGAAGCTGTCCACGGGCCTGAAGCCCAGCACAGGTCACTGGGGTGGCAGAGACCAGCTGTGGCGGGCAGAGTGTGCTGTCTCAGGGAGCAGGCATCATGCCCTGAGGCTGCAGGCTGGAGCAGGTCCTCTGTGTCCCCAGCACCATGCAGGTTCCAGGAGATTTGCGCCTTGGAAACCCGATGGGTTTATGAGCATTTCCTCATGGTCTCCCAGGATTCTGATTTGCGCTTTATGCATTAAGTGCAGCACCTTCCAGAGGGACACCGGCTCCATGGGCCAGGAAGCAAAGCCAAGAACAGAAAGGAATGCGTGCCCCGCCCGGGCTCAGCAGAGCAGGGGGTGGAGATTGAGCTTCAGGACTCTGTCCCCTGAGGCTGGCTCTCCCTTTTTTTTTTTTGTCTTTTTGAGACAGGATCTCGCTATGCAGTTCAGGCTGGCCTCGAGCTCACTCTGTAGCCCAGGCTGGCCTCGAAGTTGCGATGAACCTCCTGCCTCAGCCTCTTGGGTGCTGGGACTACAGGCGTGCACCACCACACCCGGCTCCCCTCTCGTCTCTGTCCGCCGCCACGGGCTGGGGCTGGGCCTGGGAGTTTTCCGAGCTCAGCCACCCGCTGTGGCAGACTCACGGCTTCCCCTGGCACCCAACAGAAAGAGGCAGGAGGGGCTTATCAGGAGGAGGCAGAGCATGGCGTGCACTCCGGGAGTGCAGCACTCCGCTCAGGGTCTCCCTTGGGTGAGTCCAGGTAAGTCCTGAAAGGCAGAGGGAGTCTTCTTACGAAGTACAATTTTTAGTTAGGATTCTCTGTCTCCTTTCCCCCTATACTGTATTTCTTCTGTGCTGCCCCCTCTTTCCCCATTTATCGTGGTCAATTCCACTGAGAGGATGTCATTTATTTGAATATCAGACACACTGAATCTATGGACATGTCGAAATTATTTCAGGGAATTCAAACACCTCTAAAGTAGGCACAGTTAGTCACACGTGGCCATCAGCCTGGCCATTTAGGGAATGTGATTAGACTGAGCTTGGCCACTTACCGCCACCTATCTACATTTCTGTGTCTCTCCCCACCTATGTTCTTCTCTATCTGTCCAGTGGGGTAGCCTCCATCAACCCTCTGGTCACAGGAGCCTGGACTTGGGAGGAGCTCCGGAGAGCAGTCTAGTAGCCCTGTCAGAGCTCCAGGAAAGCAGTTAGTATTCTAAGACAGGGTGATTTGGGGTATTTTGGCCTCTTGAGAAATGGCTTGGCAGAATGGATGCCCACAGGGAATTTCTGAGGAACACACATCGTTTATTGTGAAGGTACTTGGACTGATTTGGAAGAGGTAGAGACTCTGATAAAGTCATAAATAATGCAGCACAAGGAAACGAAAACTGGGCGATGGTGCTTGTTTTCGGGAACCAAGAGCTGCCACCCTAAGTGGCATGGGGTTTCCACAGGAGCCCTTTTCCGCACGGCACTGGGACACTCAAGCCCATAGCAGCTGTGGGTGCTGTCGGAACCATCTTGTGAAGGAGCTGGGTTTGGATGGGGAAGTAGAGGGGAAACCGAGTCAGTCTCAGAGCCCGAGTGGGAGACCTCACCCTTACTGTTATATTTTGGCAAAATATTTAACATTTCGTTGGGTACTGTTTCCTATTCTTTTTGGATTATATTCTTGAGGTCCTTATAACAAAGGGGTTGGGACTTCCTCGAGGTACGATTTGCACATTTGCCTTGTTCTACTTTGTTTATCTTAGTTTTTATATTCTCATGGTTTCTAGATCTATTAGCGGATATTTTTTAATTTGACTTCAGAAGAGTGGAGACAGTCAGGCCTGGATATTCCACAGAAAAATAATTTACAAACACACGGCTAGGAAGAATACCATGGTCATGGGCACCGATTATTAAGGTTTTCATTTGTTTATTCCACAGGTGAAGAGAGCACCCACTGTGACAAGTGTGTCAGCCGGTGAGGACGCTGGGGCCATGTATGGCAGGGTCAGAGGAGCTTGGGAAGACCTGGGGATAGGCAAATACCCAGGTCAGCCTCAGCGTGGGGTGATCCAGCCTCAGAGAGTGGCATCAGTTCATTTCTGCTTCTCTCTTTTCTTGAAAATCATCCCAAAGTAACAAGCAGAATAGGAGAGAAGCCCTGCTGGGAAGGGTCCCCCTCTCCATCTGTCTGGGCCCTCAGGTGCCCAGAGTGGCTCTTCCCAGTGTGCCTGTGGGTGCCCTGGGGGGGGGCCAGGGGTCGTGCCCAGGCCTTGGAGCCAGCATCCTCGAGAGTCCTGCCTGCTCAGTGGTTTAGTCCACACACATCAGCGACATTGGAAAAGTATTTAATAGCATGGGAAGAAACCAGATAGAAAAGACACTGAAGGGAAAAGACAGAAGGATGTAACTTTAAATCGCAAAATCAGCATTTACTGAAGGAGAATAGAATTTGTTCTCCCTGACACAAGAACAACCTTCTTATATAAAGACTACAGAATCTTCCAGATGTCTGGGAGGCTGTGGCAGGAGGACTGTAAACTTGAACACAGCTTGTGCAACTGAGTGACTTAGCAAGATCCTGTCTAAAATAAAGACATGAAAAGTAGGTGAGGGCTGGAGCTCCTCGTGCAGCCTGGGTTTATCCTCGGCACCACACACACACACACACACACACGTGTGTACACACAGCAAGAGAAGCCGAGTGCTCCTGAGAATGCAACGTAAGCTCTAAAATATAAAAATGGAGCAGGTATTGCAGAAGAAAATATTTAGAATACCTGCCAGCCAGAGGGACTAAGAGGAGGACCTGGTTGATGGGGCATTAAATAAGACGTCCGAGAGTGCAAGTTTAGGAAGAAGATGCAAGGGGCACTGGGAGGGGCTCACTGCAGAGAAGTCTGGCATTTCCTGGGAACCAGGTACCGGTTATCTGTTTGCCGAGGACTGTGAACCCCCACTGTGACCGGCCTTGGGCTCTGCAGTATCGAGCATTTGGAGACAATTCCCCCAGGTCCCAGAGGGGCTCAGGGTGGTGACCTCCACTGGCCACTGCCAAGGTCACGCTCCCTTTCCTGTAGTTCTGTGCACTTGTCACCTTGGTGGTACATACAAGGATGTCCAAAACAGCCCTCCAGGACCCTGCATGTGCGGCTCCCACCGGTGAGCACCCAGCTTCACGCCTCAGTGTGGGGACAACGGGGGCATGGCTCAGGTCCCCCAATGTTTATGTGTCAGAGCATCAGAGCCCTGAAAATCTGTAGTTTTTATTTCCTATGTCAGTTTAAAGTAAACATAATCAAAGTATAGATTTAGATATGAGAAAGAAACTAAATGAGTTGAAGGTCATTCTGTTATAGACCTGTTTGGTTGACTTTTGTAAGGGAAACATAAAATTTCCTTGCAAATATTTCATTTTGTATGAGACAGAGACAGAAAGATTCTGCCAGTGTGAAATCCTCTCTGAATGTCAGTTACCTGGTCTGCAGGCAACACAGTACTATGTGATGTGGAGTCTCCCGGGACCCTGTTCTGAGTCTTGGCTGCTCAATGGCATTGGGAAGTGACTGGGTTGCGAGTGCCCAAAGGTGTCAAGTGTTGGAACCCAGTGACAGTTCTGCCGGATGGCAGCGTTGTCCTCAGGTGTCACTGATGGGGCAGGAGCTGGCCTCCAGGCTGAGTCTGTTCTGCCCCTCCTCCTGGCTCCCTTCCACCACCCTTCTGCCACGGTGCTCCCCATGTCCCCCAGGCCTAGAAGCAACAAAGCCACTGAGCAGGTACTAACTCCTCTGAAACCGTGAGCGACCTCCCCTTCTTGGAGCTGTTTGCGGCAGATCATAGTGCGGAAAGCCGGCCAGCACATGTGGTCCTCAGCTCACCTCAGGGAGAGGACGGGGAGCCCTGGGGACAGAGGGTGCAATCTCTGCTGAGTGCCTAGAGCCCATGGCAATGTCCCGCATGAGTCCAGCTGGATGCCTAGAGCCCACGATAATGTCTCACTCAAGTCGGTATCGAGGATCTGCACTGGGAAGGCCCAAAGGTCAGTGGCAGAAGATAGAAAGTCTGTGCCAGTGGGATAAAGGATCTGTGCCAACAGGCTGAGGGGTCTGCGCTGGGGCCAGGAAGTGATGCTTAATGTAAGGACCAGAGCTCCCCTGAAGAGAAGCATAGTTGTGCTCAGCAACAGTGAGGACTCGAGCCCCTCTGATGATGAAAACAGCCAAGTTCGTATCAGGAAAACCAGCGTGATGAGCTCTTCCAGGGGAATCGACAGCCCGTCCTCTTCCCCTCCAGTTTCCTTTTATACTGTTGGCAACAGTCCTCATGTGGGCCTTCCACAGCCAGCACCGTGCTGACTCAGTTCAGCTGGGTGTTCCAAGTTGACCATTAGTCAATCCAGCACATCTTTCTTTTGGAAGAATGGAAGCAGGAGTGAACAGATGCGTGCGTACCCTCAACTCTCCACAAAGCACTTGGATAACTGTGTTTTGTGTCAGCTGAGTGTGTGCTGTGTATACCTGGAGAGCTCTGAATTTCAGGGACTCAGGAATGACTAACTCTTGGTCCCTGAATTTTTGATGTCTTAGCCCATGATAGAGACACATGACAGATAAATACACTGTGTGGCTGGTTCTCTTCCTAAGGGTAGAGCGTCCAAGTTGAGTGAAGGACACTGAGCTCTGATTTGCCAAGAGAAAGTGAAGACAGGCCAGCAAGAGGAAGAAGGAATGAAAACGGCGCTCAGACGAATAATAAAGCGAGGAACTGAGCGCTTCCTAGTGGTGGGGAGAGACGGCACTGGCAGGAAATCTTTCAGGTGCGCACCGTTTGGAGAGTTATGTTGGTGACTCTGCTCTCTATGCTAAAGGTAATGGAGAAAGTTTTAGCCTGGTCATCAGTGCATGCACATGTGAAGACAAGCCTCAAAATTTGTTAATAACGTGCCTGCTGCTTCTCGTTGGAACCGTTGAGGGGAAATGATAGCACTATGAAAGTATTAAAAGAACTTTTATAATTTGATATATTTTTGAATACCAACAAAATTATGCACTCATTTTCTCTTCTGCTCATTTCCATTTTAATATTTAAATCGTAAAAATAATTTTGCCTGAAAGAAATCTTAGCTGTGTCAATTAACACCTTAAACTGTGATTAAACATTTGCAAATTAAATGTCTCTTCAGGGAGCCTGCGTCTGGGGGATGTAACTCTTTCACAGATGTCTGCTGCCAGGTAAACACATCTCACTTCATTATTCAGAGAGAGGTATTTTTAACATAATTCTCAAAAAGAAAAAAGTAGAAACTTAACATGTGAAATCTATTGACTTTTTATTATGTATTTTAAATTGCTGAACTGAAAAGTATATTAACAGTATAAAGATTTGATTCATTCTGCTACCATAATTAATAATACCAAAGCTTAACTTGGTATATAAATCTGAAAAAAAATGGTCTACAGCAAACAATGACAACAGGAAATTCATCAGAAAAATTAGCATTATATAACTATCTAGTTTAAATGAGTTAACAAAGTACTTAGAATATTGCAAAGCATGTTTTAAATGCACTTTAGTTTTTAAACTATTATACAAATTATCTTTAATATTTTTTCCATTATAGAATATACTTTTTTTTAAAAATTTTATTTTAAAGACAAAAGAATGGAGACATATGAACCAGAAAAGCCATAAACAATACAGAAAATACAAAGTTATACAGAATATAGTAGGGAATTAGAACTGGATGTTGTATTACATAGTTATCTTCACATTAGTTAACACAAAAACATTAAAGGAAATACCAAATTATAGATAAGATAGTAGGGA
>PVLD010003750.1:0-82942 GCA_004027595.1 Dinomys branickii | reverse complement strand
GCTAATACAAAAACGACTGAGAATATACTTTTATTTGAATGTCAAAACTCAAACTTTTAGGGCTACAAGGAGATGAAGTGAGTAGATTAAATAGGTAAAAATGATTTGCAAACTCTCAGATAGTATATGAATCAAATTATTTTTGAGGAAAAATACCGTCAGAGGCAAATTTCAGCCTTAGAAATAGAAAGGTCAGAGCTGGGCATGATGGGGCACCACCAATAGTCCTAATAGTCTGGAAGACTGAGGCAGGAGGACTGCAAATTTGAGCTCAGAATGAGTAAGTTGGTAACTTAGTGAGACTATCTTTAAAAAAAAGGGAAATAAAGGGCTGGGGTGTTGCTCAGTGTGAAGGTCAATTTTGGGGTGGGAGACAGAAAGAAAGAAAATAGATCAGAACAAAAGCTGAATAAAGTGACCCTTGACAGGTCACTTTTAGCTTTAGTCATCTGTTCTCAAAAATGTGAAAACAGCAAAATCACAAACATCAATGATAATTAAATGATTATATATAAAATTTAAAAATTTTAGTATTTCAGCCCAGGGAAAAATCCTTTTTTCCATTATTATGAATATTTGTTATTTGAGATATATTGGCCTTTTTATTGGTACCATTAAAAATTACCACAAACTTAGTGGCTTCAAACCACAGAAATGTATCATCTTGCCCTTTGGTAGCTCAACATTGCATGATCACTGGTTAACATCAAGACGTTAGGGGAGAATGTGTTTCCTACTTCTTTTGGTTTTTGCAACAAGACATTTCCTTGTGATTATAGATTGGAGGTCCCATTATTTGCGGGCTTTATAGTTTTTAGTGGTCACACCATTGGCCCCAACACTACATCCATCAAAGGTGTCCTTTAGAAATGAAGGAGAAATAAAGGCTTTTCAAGATGAGTAAAAACTAAGGCTATCCATTACCATTGGATTGGCTTCCAAAGATGCTTAAGGCAGTGCTGTATTCAGAGGCAAAAGAAAGATAACTGCCACTGTGGAAGCATATCAAGGTGGACATGTAAAAGAGAAACTGAAAAAAGTCACCCTTTTCAGTGCAACGAACCACCAAGCCATAAAGATGACCAACAAAAGAGGAATAATAGAAAAATCAATTTTAAAAACAAATAAAATGAATTTCAAAGAATGACGTAAGTCCTTATATATCTATAACCTTGGATGTAAATGGGCTAAATTCCTCAATTAAATTGTGCAGACTGGCTGAATAGATACAAGACCCAAGAATATGCTGCCTACAAGAAACTCACTTCACCATTAAAGCGACACACAAACTGAACAATGAAGGGATGGAAAAAGATATTCAAAGCAAAGGAAACCAAAATGTCTGTTTTTGTGCTGGTACCATGCTGTTTTTATCACTGTAGCTTTGTAACATTACTTGAACTCTGGGATTGTGATGCTTCTGCTTATTACCCGGAACTGTTCTTGCTATTCTGGCTGCTACTTGTTTTATATGAATTTTAGGATTGTTATCTCTAGTTCTGTGAGGAATGCTGTTGGTATTTGGATTGAATTGCATTAAGTCTATATACTTTTAGAAGTATAGCCATTTTGACAATATTGGTTCTGCCTATTCAGGAATGGGGATGTCTTCATTTTTTGATGCCCTCTTTAATCTCCTTTTACAGAGTACTGTGGTTTTCATCATGGAGATCTTTTACTTCCTTGGTTGGGTTAATTCCTAAGTGTTTAATTTTTATTGATGCTATCAAATGATATTGAATGGTATTGTTTTCCTAATGTTTTGTGGGCTATTTATTTGTGTATAGGCACATTATTGATTTTTGTGTGTTGAGTTTGTATCCAGCTACTTTACTGAATTTGGTTATTCTAGGACTCTTTTGGTGAAATTTTTTGGATCTTCTTTGTAAAGGAGTGTGTCATCTGTAAAAAATGACAATTTGACTTCTTTTTGTATACATATCCCTTTTATTTTTTTGCCTTGTCAGATTGCCTGGCTAACGTTTCGAGTACTCTTTTGAAAAGGAGTGGTGTGGGTGAGTGGACATTCTTGTCCTCTTGCTAATGATAGAGAGAAAGCTGTCAGCTCTTCTCCAATTTTTTATTTACTTTTCTTGTAAAGACTCCAGTGATTTTATTGGGCACCTACTAAAAACTCACAGTAATCTCATCTGAAGGTCTGCAACCTTAGTCATACCTGTAGCACCCCTTCTGCCATGTAAGGTAAATTTTCCAGGTTCCTGCGCTTGGGGCCATTATTACGTCTGCCACAGCTAAGCTCTGCGGTGAGTAATGGTTGTGATGGTAATAACATTAGTAGTTAACAGACCCTGCAGTGAATGTTCTGTATCTAACTTAATCATGATGTAGGTAACAGGAAGGTTGTGGCCTGGGCAGGAAAAGATAAATGCCACGCCCACATCACCACACCAGCAAGGTAGGGTTTGCATCTAGACAGTCTGGTTTGGAGAGTAGATGTGCACCCTGCCCCCCACACAGAGTTCCTAGGCTGAGGGATACAGGGAGGTGTGGAACACAGTGGTGAAGTCACAACTATACACGCCATGCATTGTGTGAGTTCTGGGAAGGAGGAGGTGGCATTAATAACATGCAAGGTTGCGAGGTTTGCCCTGGCGGGACCAGGCTGAGGACTAGGAAAATGCACAGGTTCTGGTGAGGTGCAGTCAGGGTGCACAGGGATTTTAGGCAGGCAACTTGCACCTGCCAAAGGTGTGCAAATATAGGAAGAAGCGGTCATGGCCAGCTAGGAGAGAAAGAGGAGCAGAAGCCTAAACATGGCTGGAGAGGTTGGATCCAGACCATGAAGGGTGCTGAGGATCAGGCCAAAGTCTGCATTTACCAAGAGGCTGTGGGCGTCACCATCTGACTGATGTTGTACAGGTGAGTCTGCAACCCTGGGCAAAGCCGGCTGACGGAAGGGAGAGGGAAGCCAGTCCCAGGAGAGTGGTGTGGGGAGCTGTGAGGGGTTAGTGAGAGGTTAGAGGCCAGGGACAGCCAAAGAGGTAAGTCGAGGCACTGGAGAGGTGTCTAGGAGGCAAAGCTGCAGATAGCCAGGGGAGTAGATTCGCATGCCCCACAGGGCGTTTGTCTCATTTCCTTCCCATCCTCTCGGGGATCCCTGGGCTCTGTGACACCGTGTCCTAAGCTGGCTCTGAGCCGCCTGCTTGCCACAGAGTACTGACCCAGGAGTCCCGCTTGCGGCTCTGCACTCAGGGTTTGGAGTTGTCCTAAGCACCTCCTTTGAACATTCTCCGGCTCAAGGACATTTTCAGAAGCCAGAGAAAGAAAGGGAGAAGGAGCAGTGGTTCTGACACTGGCTGCACATCGGCATCACCTGGATGTGGCTGAAACTCCTCCGGGCTGTGCTCGGGAAAGGGGTCAGATGCTCACTGAATCAGGCCTGGGTGTTGGTGTCTTAGGGGGTGATCACAATGTGCAGCCGCACGAACCTTCAGGTTAAATCACAATTCCAGAGAGTGGGAACCAAACCTCAAAAATCTGGGGTAAAGACAGAGCCGGCCAGGCAGGTAGTAAAGATGATCTACAAACCCAAACAAAGGCAGATTCTCAAAATGAATGGATGGGGCAGTATAGGGTTGGATGCGGCTTTCCCAGAGCTGCTTCCTGCCCCTGCCTTGTCTTTCCAGCAGGCTGGTCAAGTCACGCAGAGCTCATCAAGCTGGGTTTTCCTTAAGCACACAGAAAAGAAATACAGTAAATTTTAAGTGTCTTCATAAAAGGAGCCAAAGCCTTCAAATGAAAGCAAAGCAACTTTGGAAACAGTTATTAGCATTTTGTGAAGTTATTCATACAATAAGTTAAGGCAAAACCTATTGTTTCTATATTTGTAAATTTTATATTTTGACATCTCAATAAATTTTATATTAAGGAACATTAAGACTTGCAGCTTGTTATTGGACATTTGTGTCTATTATTGAGAAAGTTTTGCATTTAAAGCAAAGTGTAAATAAGAACAGAACTACAAAAATGAATTCTGTAATATTAAACTTAAAAATAATGTTATAGAGACTATTTATAGAGGTTATTCTCATTTATTAATGACTTAAACACAAAGAACTTGTAGACTCAAAATATCAATGCGCACCCTAAATACACGGAGTTCTAGCAGATCCCTGGTCTGTCCTGACCTAACTGTGAATCTGTCTGTCTGTCATCTTGTCTGTCTGTCTGTCCACCTTGAATTATACATGCTATACAAAATCTATATCTATTTAAAATGTGTAGTAAATATCTAGATTTAAAATTTAAAATTTAGTGTTCTGACACATTTCCATATTTCTTAACCTTTCACACAAGTCAGGAAGCGTGCGCCCCCCCACCCCCCGCTCCCCAGCCCCTCTGTAACCCTTTGCTCCTACTGTCCCTGGTCTGCTGCCGCAGCCCCAAGCAAACGCAGACTCTGTCTCTTCGCATCTAGTGTTTTGGGGGGTCCACCCACGTTATGCCAGCAGCTGTGTCCCGTTGATGCCGAGTCGCAGGCCACTGTGCAGATCCCTCTTCAGTCCCACAAGGACATGGGGGGCAGTGCAGGGAATCCTGTGGCCATCGCCCACTCCCATCGGCTCTGTCCAGACACATGAGTCTGCCTCTCTCCTCACAGAAGGAAGAAGCGGAACGGCTGGGTCAAATGTCAGCGTGCGAGGCATGATCCCAAACCACGGTGAGCGCTTGCAGAATGTGTTACAGTGAAAACCACATTGCCATGAGTCCCCTCAAATTATCCCCTGTGCATCACACACTTACCTCACTGTTCTCGACACTTTCTGAAGCAGTTCTGAAGTCCTTTTTTAATGTGTCTTCAGTTGAGCTGTCCTGGCTGCCTCCATGTCCTAAATTGATTAAAATATTTACCTTTCGTGGTCATTGTGATTTGGGGGAAGAGCCAGAAGTTGCTTGATGTGATCTGATGAATGAGGCGGATGGGGACACCGTCATGTTTTCGCGAGCCTGCTTTTCTGTGGGTGGCTCTTGGGGTAGCACTCACTGTGTCTGGGGCATACTGCAGAAAGACACGTAGGAAGGAGGGCTCCAGGGCTGCTTCAGGAAGTGACAAGAAGAGTGGAATGAGTGTGCTGGAAGCAAGGGGAGCGTTTTAAGGGGATTTATGGCAAAGCATCTTTTGCTGTAATAAGTTTTTAAAATTTAAACACACTATTTTTCAATCACATCTTATCTATTTAACTTCTTAAGAAAGTGTAGAAATATAAAGTAATTTTGTAATATTTTGGACTCTATCCTTTAGATAGAAGGTTCCCATATCCAAGAGATTTTTGGATCTCAAAATAGATGTGGACTGGAATATGTGGTCTGCATGCTGCAGATGGACCCTTTGGTTATTCTGAGAGCTCTTTGTTGGGTTGTGTCCTACTTTTGCTTTGATTCTCTAGAATTCTCAGGTCTGCCCCTGTCTAGTGGCCTCCCTGGCTATAGTTCTCTTCCATCAGTTCACTCACAAGGCGAATACAGATCCCTTATTTAGTTTCCTCGCACTGTATCTAGGACGAGGCTGTGGCAGGTCATAAAACTCTGTTTGTGGGAAGAGGGAGCCGGCGGAGGGGCTGTGCCACACCTCCGTAAGCACAGTTCCTCTTGCCGTCAGACACGGGCTGAATCCCCACCTGCTCCTCAGGCTGCTATTTGGGCGGGAATTCTAGGCCCTACCAGGGCTGACCTCAGCTGCCTTGTATCTAGGTGTGGTAGTTTGGAGTTTTCAAGGAGAAATTATACAATATAGGACACTTAATTATAAGCTTACGTTATAGTAATCACCCAGAGTCTTATACAAAGAGCGCAGGAAATCTGTCCACACACTAAAGACCAAAGAATCCAGCTGAGGACCTGGATCCCACGCTAATGTCCTGCATGAGTCCAGCTGAAGATGAAGAGCCCATAACAATGCTTCCTACAAATCCAGCTAGAGGCCAAAAGCCCACGACAGTGTCTCGTGGAGGCCTGTTTCACAGATCTCTGCTGGGAAGGCCCAAAGTTCAATGGTGGAAGCTAGAAAGTCTGTGTCAGCAAGATGAAGGACCTGTGCTAGCAGGCTGAGGGGTCTGCACCGGAGCCAGGAAGCAACACTCAAAGTAAGATCCAGAGCTCCCCTGGAAGGTGCCACAGCCATCCTCAGTGACAGTGAGGTCCCAAGCTCCTCTGATGATCAGGAAAGCCAACATGGCAAGCTACTCCAGGAGACTGAGCACAGCACCATCTTCCACTCCAGAGCCAGGAAGTAGTGCTCAGAGTGAGGACCAGAGCTCCCCCAAGGTGAACCAAAGTCATTCTCAGCAACAGCAAGGACCTGAGCTCCTCAGATGATGAGAACAGCCACGTTCATCAGAAAAGCCAGCATGACGAGCCCCTCCAAGAGAACCAACAGCTCTCTACGGCTTTCCTGACAGCTTCTCTTCTCCAGTTCTGCCTTTTATGCTGCTGGCAATACTTCTCAGATAGTCTCCCACCCCCAGCACCACACTGCTTCAGTTCAGCTGGGTGTTACAAGTTGACCATCAGCTGTCAATCCACCACAGTCAGGTACCATGAGATTTGTTTCCTGGTACTGGAGAGAAGAGGTCTGCTCTTCTCCTGCTGGGGGAAGCCATGCTCATGCAATGGCTTGGATGCTCAGAGCACCAGCACCCCCTTCCCTCCTACAGTGTGTGTAGGCTTCCCTGGCCCAGGAAATGTGTTCATGGTGTTGGCCCACACGTGTCTCAGAGGTGGGATGATTTAGTCTGAACTTTGCATGGAATCCCAACACCTCAGACAGAATATTTTAAGGTGGCAAAAGGATTTAAGTTTCTAAGCCAAGTGCTCCAAAATTAAATTTCCTAATTTCTCACATAAGCCTTCAGCTCCATCTGCGCTGCGCCTTCTCAGGATGTGCAGAGAGGTGCTTGCTTCATATTTGTGCAACTGCAGCACCTGGTGTCATGATTTCCCTCAAAGAAACCTGTGTAGAAGGGGAATTAAACCTCTTACCATGGAAAGAAAGCTGCTAGCAATGCAAGTGCTACTCTTTACTTTTTAAAAAATTCTTGAGATACAATTTATGTACATTCAACTTACTCATTTAAAATGTACAACTCAGGGGATTTTAGTATATTCACTGATGCACGTATCTATCACTGCAGCCCGCTGTGGTTTCCTCACCTGAAGAGAAGCCCTGCCCGCTAGCTTCCACCCTAGCCCTCACCTGGCTCCGTCTCTGTGGCCTGGCCACCTCTGAGGTTTGGTTGAGACAGAGACTTACGGTGCACATGGCCTGTGATGCCTGGCTTCCTCTCTTGGCGTGATGTTTTCAAGGCTCACTCGTATGTATATTTGATATATATATATATATATATATATATATATATATGTACTTATTCATTTTAGGGTTGATCATATTTCATTGTATGGATTCCACATTTTGTTTCCTCGTGCCTCAGATGAACACGTGGGTCATTTCTGCCTTTTGGCTGTTGTTAATAGTGCTGCGTAAACATGTCTGAGTTTTCATGTGAGTGTAGGTTTGTATTTCTCTTGCATAACTAGGAGTGGAATTTCTGGGCCATATTAAAGAAGTAACATAAGCCTCATTTTTTAAACAAACAACATTATGGTGAGTACTCTGGTACATATTATAGTTATATAATTTATAATGTATACAAATTGGAGGGGTTGAAAGAAATGGAATATTAGTTTGAAGCACAGCAGATTCACAAAGGCTACATACAGATATCTTAAGAAACTCATGGCAGTGCCTCGGTTCACAGTGCTCCTGTTTGCATGCAATTCATTCCGCAGACGTAAGTGTTTGCAAAAGTTTTGCTTCTGTTAGCAAACTCCGCATCAGGTGACAAGCACACCCATGGCCGTGTTCCCCCTACAAAGACAAACACAGTTATCTTCCCTAAAATCGTAAAACAAATAAACTGAGGTACCGCTGTACCACTGATATTTAAAGATAGTGAAAAAGATAAAAACAGTAAACCCTAATCAGCCTACCATTTTTAAAAATTTTATTTTATTTTTTGTCTTTTTGAGACAGGGTCTCGATATGCAGTTCAGGCTGGACTTAAGCCCACTTTGTAGCCCAGGCTAGGCTCAAACTTGCAACAATCCACCTGCCGCAGCCTCCCGAGTGCTGGGATGACAGACCTGCCCAGCCTACCATTTAAGTATACTTTTTTTTTGGTACTGGGAATTGAACTCAGGACGTTATGCTTGCCAGGCAGGGACTTGTGCCACTGAGCTGTATCCCCAGCTGCAGTCTACCATTTAATAACACACACTTTCCCCTCTTGGGTGCACACGTTCACATGTGAGTCCACCCACACCTGCACTGCGATGCTTGATACATTGCGTCAACTTGGGGAGTCTAGAGGTTCTGGCTAAGTGACTCAGCAGCTCTGCATCTTGGAGTGAAAAGGACACACCCTTAGCCTTCTGCGCTGTTGTTCATTGTGTCAATTTGAGAAGTTTGTAAGGTCAACTGTGACTCAGCAGGGAGCCAGAGTGCCTACTCTGTATTCATCCTGAGCCTGTGCAAGAGGCGGGCATGGAGAGGGTGTGGGTGTGGAGGACCCCCCACCTCAGAGCGGGTAGGCTGCATTGAAAAAGGGAACGAGGAGGGACCGGCTGCTGGTGGTTCGGAGGCGCTCCAGTCCTCGCCTTCAGCTCGGTCGTCTTCCGGCTTCCGGTGCAGACGCTTCGGCTTCCGCCTGGGCCTCTTCAGCCTTCTGGTGCGGGCTCTCCGGCCTTGGTCATAGATTGTTCAGAATTATGTCGCAGACCCATCAGCCTCCTGGTACGGACTTGCACGGACACTACAGTGAGCTCCAGGCCTGGGCCTGGGCTCTTCAGTCTCCAGTGTGCAGACCCTCTACATGTTTCCTCATCCAACTCTGTGGCCGACCACTGTAAGCCAGACTTGTAATTTTTTGTACACTTGTATGTCTTGTGCTATGTCTGTTTCTCTAGTAAACCCTGCCTGATGCAGATGTGTCTGCATCAGGGAGATGTGTCTCCCCGTGGTGCTCGGTGTTCTCAGCAGCACAGCTGCATTACTTCATCTCTAGCTGTACCATGGTTTCTTTACCCGGTCTCCAAGTGCTGGACATCATGTTCCTTTTAAAGCTTGGTATTATTAGTAATTACTGAGTATTTATAAAACAGCACATAGCTTTTCATTATTGGGTTAAGCTACCAAGAGTAGATTTCACCTATCAAAAATTATAAACACACTGCTACCTACAGACAGACTAAAACTCATGACTTTGAGGTCTTTTAAAGGTAGTTTTTGTAAGAATCAAACAAGGAACTTAGGGGGAGAGTGAAAGAGTACTTCCTGCCAGGGCGGTCCTCCTTACTGCTTTCAGCAAAGGCACTTGTAGGGCGGGGTTGGCACTGTGGCAGTGCCAGGAAGAAAGAGAGAAGCCAGAGGAAGCCCCAGAAAGAAATGGTGAACAACAGGCAAACAGATGTGCATTACTGATAGACTTGGACTCAAAGGTCGGGCTGTCACAACCCTCTCTAAAACCCTTAGCTCTGTCATAATGGAAGGAGACAGCGGTGCTCATTTTCACTTGAGCCGTGTTTAGCTGGGTGCCTGTGTATCACCTGTTCATTAGCATACGGCAGTGGCTCTGTGAGAAAGAAAACAAATGCTTGCACCTAAGACAATAATTTAAAAACTGATAACCACTGGTTCAAGTGGTTTCAAAGAAGCAACACATAAGTCTTGGAGGAGAATATAATTTGGAGGCTCTTGAAATGATTGCAGTACTTTTAATGGTCAGAAGCAACTGATTCAGGAAAGAATACAGGGGAGATAAAATTGTTAAAGTCGTTTTGTTTGGGTTTGCGGGTGGGCAGTCTTGGGGATTTTTTTTTGCACGTCTCATCTCAGGTAACAGTGTGTGAACATGTACGTGACTGATCTTTTGTCAACTTGATTGGCTTGAGAGATGACCGGGATATTATTTAAGCACCTCTGGGTGTGTCTGGGTGGATCACGGGGGTGTGACCTTTGGGACAGATCTCACCCTGGCCCCTTCCTCTGCCTCTTCCTCTCTGACTCTTTGTGCTCTGCTTACTGGTTGTAATGGGGTGAGTGGCCTGGGGGCCACGGAGCCAGCTGACCATGGACTGAACCTGCTGCAACTATGAGCCAAGTGAACGCTTCCTCCTTTAATTTGTGTGTGTAGTTTTGTCTCAGCACAGGGAAGTGAGACACTAGCCTTGTGTTACTAAGACTTGGTCAGTCATTGGTCTTCATGTTGTGGCCTTTTTATAAATATAACTTGTGTATTTGAAGGAATTTAGTTGGGAAAGTCTGGGAGAGGGAGGAAGGATTTAGGGCCTTAGGGATGCATTTGCAGCCTTGTGGTGAAAATCAAATAGCATGAAGCAAACCAAACTTCTGTCCTGGAATTTGGTACTTAGCCCTTCTGGGACTGTTCTGTGGCAGCGTCTACAGGTGTAAGTAGGGTGCTCTAGAAAGGACAGTGGAAGGGCCTGAGGTGGGTGTCCTGAGAGGTGTGGTGCTCAGAAAGGCGGCGGACATGGGAGGACTCCCCGTGGGAGGTGGCTCAGGCATTGTCACCCTGAGCCCCTGGCCTCTCCAGAGAACAGGTCAGTAGTGTCTCGGCTCCTGGTGCTGAGGCCCATGGCCATGTCAGCCAGCCGTGGGTGCTGACCTGGGTGCTCAGTTCCTCTGAGGTCTCACCCACCCTGCTTCTTCTCCATTCCCCGAGGCTGCTTCTCCCCTTCCCCCACCTGCCAGCAGGTGCTGGTGTGGGTCCTGAGGGTGCAGGGGCTCTGCCTCAGTGGAGGGAACTTCAGTGCTCACAGGAAAAGTTACGGTCCAAACCAGGTGGCTTCCACTCCTCGGCTGTGGTGAATGAAGTGGCTGTGAGTTCAGGGTACGATGCCCTGGGGACAGGTCTGCATTTCCTTCTGTGTCTGGGTGGGCGGAGTTCCATTTTAACTCCTTTGGGAGCTTCTGTGCCGCTTTCTGGGGTGGCTGCAGATTCCCATGGGGTGCAGGGGTCCTCTCCCACCCTCCCTGCCGCCTGCCCATCCTCTGGGCCTCCTGAGGCCAACTTCTCCATGCCGGGGGCTTGAGCACACCTCTCCCCTTAGCTGTTGGCCATCTGTGCAGCCTCCTTGGAGAGCTATCTCTTGGGGTTCTCTGCGCATTTTTAATTGAGTCACTTTCTTATATTTTTGCTATGGAGTTGGGTGATTCGTTACATATCTTCAATCCCTCTTTAGGTATGTGATTTGCTAATATATTCTTATAAAGTGTAGTTTATTCTCTCTCTTTTTTTCTATGCAGAAGCCTTTTTGTTTGATATATCTGACTAGTTTAGTCTCTTTCCTATTGTTTATGCTTTTGGGATCGTATCTGAGAAATGATTGCCAAGGCCAAAGCCAAGGATTTTTATCTGAAACTTCTGTGATTTCTGATCCTAGGGTCAGGTCTTTAATTCATTTTGATTTATTTAATGTAATTGATTTTTCATTTAATTTTGATGTACAGTATAAGAGAAATGTCCAGTTTCACCCTCTTGCCAGAGTGTGAATACCCAGCTTTCTGAAACCAGGAACTGAAGAGATTAGGCTCTTGATTGTCTTCCTGCAACTCTGCTGCAAACGAGCTGACTGTGTGCTTGGGTTTGGGTCTGGGCACTTGCTTCTGCTGCTTGGTCTCATGCCTTTTCTGCTGGTTCTACGCTGCTCGGAGGCCTGTGGCTTTGCAGACCACTTGAGCCATGCAGCAGTGACTTCTCCACCCTTTGTTTCTTGGGTTGCCTTGGCTGTGTGGGATCACTTCTGGTTCCGTGTAAAGGTTTAAAATGTTTGCAAAAAGACATTGGGTGGAGTCTGTATATTATTTGGAATAGTGTAGATATTTTAACAATACTCCTTCTAATACATGAACAGGGGAAATCTTTTTATTTGTATGCCCTTAACTTCTTTCATTAACATTCTGTAGCTTCTCATGTAGAGATTGTTCACTGGCTTGGTTATTTGTTCCCAATATTCTACTTTCTTGATTTCTTCGCAGTAGGTCATTCTTGGTGTATGCAATGCAGCTGAGCTTTGCACGTGGATTATACCTTCTGCATCCCACCTATATTGTTTGATTTTTGAGTAGTATTTTAGCAGAGTCCTTTGGGTTTTCCACAATAGGCTCACATCATCTGCAAATGAAGATGGTTTAGAGTTGGATGCATTTTATTTTTCCTCTGTCTGATTGATTCTGCTGGGACTTTCTGTATGTGGAGCAGAAGGGGCAAGAGTGTGCACTTTGTCTCGAATGAGATGTTTGAGAAGGAATGTTGGGTGTCCCTGCTGATCAGGACCTGAGCCGTGGGGCTCATTTAAGTGGTCTTTTTGTGGCACTGGGGATTGCATCCACAGTCTTGCTTGCGCTAGGTAAGAGTTTTATGCATGGAGCTACAGCCCCAGCCTTTTCGTTTTTTATTTTGAGACAAGGTCTCTTTAAATCACTTGAACTTTTGATCTTCCTGCCTCAGCCTTGCAGTGCTGGGATTAGAGAGAGTCACCACACAACTCTTGTAACAGAAAATGCCCCTTCAGCCAGTATACTTCACTTTCTCAGTTGCCCGGGTAATAGCTCCTGTTCCAGTTCCGGTTGCTCCTGTCTCTTAGAAACAGCTGGTAACTGTGATGCACGTTGTATAAACCAATCCCCAGTTGGCAAGCCATTCTGCCTCTGTACTTCCTGCTTCCTTTTCTCATATAAGCCCTCGGCCACCAGAGACCAGGGCCTGATATTCTGGGTGTGATCCTGATCACTGCCTATCAAAATAAATAAATCTGCCCCCAAATCCTAGGTGAGGTTTCAGTGTTTCTGCTGCCCTTGCTCTCTAAGTGATGTTTATTATTTTGAGAAAATTTACTTCTTTTTCCCCCCTGTGCCTCAGAGAGTAAAACTTCTTGCTTTTGTTTATTTATACTAATCAACTAATTTTTGATTTTTTCCTTCAGACAAGGTCTCACAGACTAGTTCAGGTTGGCCTTGAGGTTGTGGTTACTCTCCTGCCTGTCCCTTCCCAGTGCTGAGTTTACAGCAGGAGAAAATTTACTTCTATGCCTAGCCACTGAGTGTTTTTTTTCTACCGTGAAAGCAGGCTGGACTTTGTCCATTACTTTTCAACGTGTCTACTGAGCTACTGATTTTTATCATTAATTCTGATATTGTGTTATAGCGCATTTATTGATTTGCCTAAGTCAAGCCATACATGCATGGGAAGGCTAAATACCACTTGATCATCACATATGATCCTCCTAATGTGCCACTGATTTCAATTTGCTACCATTTTGCTGAGGATTCTTGTATTTATCTTCGTCAGAGATGCTAGCTGGCAATTTCCTTTTCCTGTGGTCTCATTGGCTTTGTGGTCAGGATAGCACTGGGTTTAGAAGGTGCATTTGGAAGTGTTTAAGAGTTGGTATTATTCTTTGGGTCTTTGCTAGAACTCAGCCTCCTGCTCCTGGGTATGTCTTTGTTGGGAGGGTTGTAGTTACTTCTTAAAACTGTGTTACTGCTGTTGACAAGATTTCTGCTTTTTGATTTCATCTAGGTGTTTTATGTTTCTAGGAATTTACCTATTTGCCCCAGGTTGTTTAGTGGCATCTGGTTATTTCTCATAGCCCCTAATGGCTTTTTTCATTTCCAAAGCAGCTATTTTAATGTTTTCACTTTATTTATTCATTTGTTTTAGTTAAAGGTTTGTGTATGTTTCACGTCAGTCTTTAAATTTTCCTATTGTACTATTCTTTATTTCTCCTCTGATGTTGGTCTTTTTCCTTTTATTAACTTGAGTATAGTTTCTCTTTTTCTAGCTACTTGAAGTATAATATTAGGTTATTCATTTGAGATCTTCCTTCTTTTAAAAAATGTGTGCCTATCAACATAAACCTCCCTTTAGAACTGCTCGTGCTATGTCCTGTGAGTACACAATGTTGGCCATTGGTGTTTATTTTGAGAAATTTTAAAATTTCCTTTTAATTTCTCCTTTGATCTATTGGTTGTTCAGCATCATGTTGCTTAATTCCGGTGTGTTTGGGGATTTCCCAGCTTTCTTCCTCTTATTGGTGATTATATAATAGTTAGAGAGATACTTGATGCGCTGCCCACCAGACACAGGTGCGTTGGTCACAGAGGCAGACTCGCACTCAGAGCAGGACAGCAAAGGTAGCTTCCCCACAGTGGGGCAAGTGCCACTGGGCCCTCAGTACGGTGCAGTAGGAAACATGCAATGCTTCCCGAAAACTTCCTCACCAGAGGAAAGAACCAGATAAACCCACCTGAAGGAATGTTCTCCAAGATAATGGACTGAAACTCTCATTGCCAAAGTCCAGGCAGGAGGGAGAGGAGGCACAGGCCAAGCAGCACTTTAGAGTAAAGAAAATGAGAAACCTCATGTGTGCTCCTCTATGCCACGAAGGGCATCTGGGGAGAGTTGGCGACTTCAATCTGACTGCAAGCATACTACTACTGCAAGTAGTAGTTATTTCCAAATTTAGATGAATTATAATTAAATAGAATTTAAAATTCCATTTCCAGTCACAGGAACCATGCTCAGGTGTCCCTGTGCTCAAGTGATACAGTGCTGGGGCCACCTGAGGACAGAGGGGCTGCAGGTGCTCCTGCCATTGCAGCAGTCCTGTGGGCCAGGGCAGACTCAGTTCTAAGGGCCTTTGTTTAGAGATAGGCAGTAGTCTGTTATGATTAAGAATGTCTAAACTGTTCTTTCCTTTTGGTCATTATTTGATGCTTTTCTTCTTAATTCATCTACTTTTTTCAAGGTACCATTTTTTCTACTTATAACATCTATTCTTTGAGTAATAGAAACTTCACATTGTCCTTTCTTATGCCTTGCTTCGATTTGGTTTTCTTTATCGATTCTTTTGAGTCGATAATTTAACTTATGTTGATCCTTTGATTTTTACTTGTGTAAGTATATGGCACATCCTAGCTCTCTTGGCCAGGGCTTGTGATTTACCCTGCATCTCTTGAAGCCCAGTGCTCCTGCTAGCGTTAACCTGGAGATTCTGCAGTTCGGAATTTCCCTGGTTATACTGCTCAACTGAGAGATTTCAGGTTTCGAGGGGGAGAGTTTTTCATTTCTGATGAGTTCCCTATTTCCCTGGTCTGTGATAAGATAATGTTTGTGTGAATTCTGTTTCGTGGAACTTGCGGAGACATCTGTGACTCAGTTTTCAAGGACGTTTCCTGTGCGATAGAGCATGGTCTGGGTTCTCAGTGTGTTCACCGGATCATTCCTGCACAGTGCAGATGTGAGTCTCATATTCGCACCCTGCAGGATATGCAACAGTGGTCTGCTGATGTGACATGCAATGGCCTGCTTTTCACCAGCGATGGTGGACCTTGGCATGTGCTCCGAGAGTGGTAGGGGGGTGTCCGGTCCTGTCTGTGCTCGGGCCCCTCTCCCCTGCATTGCTGGCCCTGGCGGTCTCCTGCCCTCCATGAGCCGTGTGTTCTACTCTCCAGGGCTGCAGCAGTGGGTCTGTCTTGGGGGTTCCTATCTCTTATGTCTTTATTGGAAGTTGCAGCATTTGCTGCTACAAAGCTGTCTTCCGGTTTCTCTACGCTGTCTTGGGGGACTCTGCGGTGTGGCGTCGTGCTCCCACACTCTCTCACGCTGGAGGGTTTCTCAGGAGTCTGCGTAGCCACCCTGCTTGCATGCTCAGGGTCACCGAGCGCGGAGCTATCATCTGTCTGTGGTGTGCAGCCTCTCATTGTTTGAGCGCTGACCTGGAATCGTTATTTTTAATTGTGCTAAGCACACTTAGAGTTACTGTTACAGCTTTTAAGCATGTTCTCCATTTCTGCAGTATTTGTTGTATTTCTTCCTCCTTTTTTATTTCTGGTGTGGGGGACTGGATCCAGTGGTGCTCTACAGCCCTGAGCTACACCCCAGCCCTTTTATTTTTATTGTGAGACAGGTCTCACTAAGTTACACAGGCTGACCTGGAGGTTGTGATCATCCTGCCTCAGCCTCCTGGGTACCAAGTAGCTGAAGTTACAGGTCTGTGCCATCCCTCTTAGCCTCCCATTTATTTGTGTGCTTTTCACCAGCTGAAATCCTTTACATCCTTCTGCTTTTCCTTCATGATTTCTGTCTTGTGTGCCCACTCTGTAGCCATTCTGATGGTTAGAACTCCTCTTTCTACTGTTCTGCTGAAGGAGGGCCTCTGGCCTGAGGACCGAGAACCCTGGCTCCCTGCCCAGCAGAGGCGTCACAGCAGGTCACTAGTCGCATGCGGCCTGCAGGCACCCAGTGGCCAAGGAGCCAGTGGGCAGAGGTGGCCTCGCGTCATCAGGGCGGGGACAGCAGTCCCCATGAGGGTGTGCCGGAGCCCCACTGATGGGCAGCTGTGTGAACGTGGCTTCCTGCCTGTGCTGTTGCTGCTGGTGTGTGGGTGTCCTTGTCCTTACTGTTGGTTGCTGATGACTTGCAGAGAAGCCCCTCAGCCAGGGTGGCTGGGGTAGTGCGTGGGTCCTGCCCCGTCTGGTGGCCCCTGCTGGATGCTGAGCTCACCCAGCCGCCTGCTCACCTCCTCTCACCACTCTTTTCTGTGCGCTTGGGCCGCGCCCCAGTGACCATGGCACTTGGGCCTGGAGAATGAGGACAGGGCCTTCTCGGAGGACGAGGGTACAGTGTGTGTACAGTGTGGGCTGGGGAAGCAGAGCTGGGGGCTGGCGCACAGCGGTGAGGACTTGCTGTGCTCCACTGGGTCACAGAATGGTGCTTTTCGGAACTTCTTTGTTGAGGGGCTTCTTGTGGGTGGAGAAGAGTGGGCAGTGGTCCTTGCTCTTGAGGACATCCTGGTGACCCTGCCCGCACGGGAGAGGGCACCTAAGGAAGAGGAGGGGCAGGGCAGGGCGTGTTCCTGGGCTGCTGGCCTGGGAGGACAGGGACAGCCAGGTCCTCACCTCCAGTGGGTGTAAGGAGCATGGGTGAGGCTGGGAGCTCTGTCTTGTCTTCAGGAGAGGCCCTGTCTGGTGTCAGCTGTGCTTGTGGTGCTGCTGCTCACTGGGCATTGTTTTCTTCTGAGTCCGGTAGACTGGTTTTTAATTAGCTCCTTCTGCTCAGCCCTGGCCCCTTCTCGCTGTGTCTGCGACCTCTGCAGGCATCCTTCTGGACGCAGAGTAAACTCGGTCCTGGGACACAGTGGCTGCGGGGCCTCGCCCCCGCGCCTTGCTTCCCGCTCTTCCTGGGCTCGGATGTCCGTTGTGGCGTGTGCTGCGAGTGCCCTGGGTCTGCCCACCTGCAGGGTGAAGAGCACACGTCTCCAAGTGGTCCTCCCCTGGGGCTCTTCCCTCCTCTGTCAGTCCGCCTTGTGGTGTCTATTCTTTGTCTTGACACTGAAGCTGGTAACGTGGCCTACGCACCGAGTGCCAAGTATGTCAGCGGGAAAATCAAGGGCGTTACTACCAAGCTAACAGGAGACGGGAAATAACGAGGCAGAGAGGGTGATGCAGGAACATAGGCCATGTAAGACAAAAACAAAATATGTGGTGAGCTGGTAATGTAGATACAGTTACTAAAGTGAATAAAGTATCCCAAGACATGGAAAACATTTTGTTTGCATATGGACCTGCCAGGCTACCAAGAAAACATCCATCATTGTGTAGATGTTTGTATTTTGAGTTGGTAGAAGAGTGATATGTATTTAATACGCTACTTGTGAAAAAAGATTCTTACGCATGAGCATACACAGACACAAACATCACTTTCTCTGTCAGTATCTCCAGAAGTTCTTTTTTTTGTCTTTTTTGAGACAGGGTCTCACTATGCGGTTCAGGCCGGCCTTGAGCTCACTTTGTAGCCCAGGCTGGTTTTGAACTCACAATGATCCTCCTGCCTCAGCCTCCCGAGTGCTGGGATTACAGGCGTGTGCCACCACACCCGGCAGTATCTCCAGAAGTTCATGCACATATCTGTACCAGGAGCCTGGGGGAGGAATATGGGGAGATTAGAGTTCTAGAGCAAGAAACAGTATTTATTATGAATTTATTTTGCTGTTTGGTTTTGTTTCACTCGGTGCATATATTTATTTTTTAACATGTTTTTAAAAACGAAAATAATTGGGCTTTGGGAATCGTGCTACCTGCCTAGTTCCAGATGCTTCCTAGACCCTATTCTTTTTTTTTTTTTTTGTGGTACTGGGGATCGAACTCAGGACCCTGCACTTGCTAGGCAAGCGCTTATTCCACTGAGCTATATCCCCAGCCCCTCCTAGACCCTATTCTAGAGGGAGGTAAAATCCATCGGGGTCACGGGGACCCAGGGCCCTTGGCTGCTATGTGACCAGGAGGAGGGGCCCCGCCCTCCCCGGACAGCCTGAGAAGGGAGAGGGAGTGTGGAGGCGTTCAGGAGGCGGGGAACTGGGGGGCCTCTGCCCTGGCCCCTCGCGCCTGCGGTGGGGCCAGCTCCTGCTGCTGTAGATGCTAGGTCCGTCCTCTCACGGCTCCTTTCCTCGCCGCTGGCTCTGCGAACGTCTCTGGTGTGAGTTCTGCCAAGAAGTAACCGCCCAGTAAGCCTCTGCCTTCTTGTCCAATGGGCTACCCATCTCATGTTCCTGGATTCAGCCTGCCACTCCCCTTGGAACAGCCCAAGATGGTTTTATTTTTGTTGCCATGAAATTTTTCTTTTGTGTTTTAATTTCTGCTCATTCTTTAGAAATTTGTGAAGCTGCAGTGATATAGTTATTTTTAAAAATAGTCTGGGGGATGTATACCGTGTGCATTAACCTTGAGGGTCGACCTGACTGGGTTCAGAGGAGGTGATAGGTTCCCGAGGAGGGGACGGGGTTGGAGGCACACAAGCCTGGTCATCAGTTAACTGCTGCTTCATGCATTGTTTAAAGAATTGGCCCAGAGCCCACTGGAACTCTCAGAAAGGCTTTGTAATTAACCTATGGCAGTTTCTTTCCAAAGTTTTGAAATAAGCCCATATGACACAGTTTTAAATAGGTAGCCCACTTAGATTATTTTTGGAATCCAAATATCATGATGCTAGAATGATTTCCAAATACTAAAAAATTTCCAAAATTTTACTATTTTTGTTAAAGGAGCTACCTTTTTCATTCACTGTTAAAACGTCACCTTTATCTTGAAAGGACAAATTAAATGTGTATATATTTTAAAAAACTTGCTTGGGAGCATTTTTCAAAAACACCAAGAACCATTTGTGATAATGTATATATAACTTATCTATAATTTCTGAAGCTTTTCAAAGTGCTTTTCTAGGAGCAAAATTCTGTGTCTACAAAAACCTTAAGCTTTCCCCTAATGTCATTATCAAATATTTTAAAGGTTCCACCATATTTTAAAATTTCAGATTTTCACACAATAGGCCACACGTCACCCCTCAGCACTGGGTGATTTTCTGGCTGTGGCCACTCGCTGCACTGCTTGACTGTGCACTGTGAGAACATCGCTCGAGCTTGGAACAGATGCACAAATTATAGATGAACCTAAAGTACCCGCCTGGCCACCTGTCTCTGTTCTTCAGTGACTCTAGATAAAGTACGATCCAGATAGTGGTTATACTCGCATTTTTCATGGATACTTGAATTTCTAAATTAAAGAACATATTTACATGTGAGAATGTATGCACATGTGGTATCTGTCACTGAGTGTTCGTGAGGTACTAATAATACAGAATCTAGTAAATATCGTATGCTGAGATGTTAGAAATACCATTCTTACCAGTTGTATAACAAACCTTCAATCCTTACATAACCCACTCTAGTGCCAGTCTGTTCAGAATCCCAGCAGCTCATCTGTGGGTCTTTAGAAGCTTTCTCCACTGAAGAAATGCACTGTGCTACCACCCTGAATGCTGTGTGGGGCTCTAGCTGCTTAGCTATTTTTACCGCTTAGGTAGAGCAAGTGCTGCCTGCAAAGATATCTCAAAAGAGGCTTCTGCACTGCATTTCAGGGAAGAATCACACAGCTGCCTGCAGCACTGCAGACATACAGTGTCAGGGCACAGGTGATTCGTTCTTTAGTGTATGTTGTGATGGCTTCATCTGATCGCCAGCTCAAGCCAGCAACAGGAACACATTGTGTGTTTAAGGCAAAGTTCGTTCTTCACAGCAGTGAAGGTAGGTGTGCAGAGCCTTACTTCAAACAGTCTTAATAAACCCACAGTTCTGAAGCCTCCCTCTTGTCATATGATCATTTTCTAAACTTGAGAGCTGACAACTATATTTAGAATAGGGAAAGCATCGGGTCTGCTCTTATTTGTTACTTGTGCTTTTATATTATTTGCAAACTGAGTTTTTGGAGCCTGGGTTTTTGGTCAAAGCAGAGAGGACCCCCCCCATGCGAGTGCCCCAAGCAGCCTGGCCAGGGCCCAGTAGATGTACTGTGCCAGGTGTGCACGAGTTGCAGAGTTTGGCTGCAAACACAAACACAAACTGTGATGTTGCCTTGTGCTGTGCTGTCGCTGTCCAGCACCTAGGAGAGGAGTGGAGTCTAGAGAAGCAGTCTGGTCCACACGGCGCGGGGTGGCACAGCCCACTGGCCAGTGCCTGAACCCAGAGAGTTTGGCTGTGAATCTTGGGGTGCCTGGCATAGTTTAGGCTCCCACTCTTGTTGTACCTACATGTTTGCCAAAGCGCAGAGACCCGAGAAGGTATCATTGTCAACAACAAGAGTGTCATCTAAAAGGAGGTATGGTTTGTTAGAAAATCCCTGAGCCAGACCGAGCCTACCACTTTGGCTTTAGTTCATAGCAGGGTCACAGCAGGGTCCCAGAAGACCTGTGTCCCTGAGAGCACAGGAATCATCCAAAGCAGACACAGTCTTATTAACCCCATGCCATGGAAATATTCACGCAGGAATATTTTTCTACATCTTATCTTTCCTTAGCCAGACAAATCTGGCTATAAAATGGAGTCATTTATAACTAGTGTGGAATCTCATCTTTCCTGCTTAGCTACACGTGCCCCAAATATGTGATTATTCTCTTAAAAAATTCAGGCAGCTCCAGGACAGTCACCCTGCGGCCATCCCCTAGCGATGGTGCTCATCATCCACAGCATTTTAGCAGTAAGCGTCCAAACCTACCCAACACCCATTTCCTGTCACACAGGGCCAATGCTGCAGTGAAACCCGAACACTGAGGTTTTAGTTCTGAAAAACAACTCATGCATTAACATCTTTTGTTTTAAAAGAAAAACAACCCTCGTGCCATAGGTCTGCAGTGTCTGTACCCAAAGCCCTGTGGTGCCCACCTCCAAGTTTCTCTCCCTTGCCTGGCAGCTGGCATCACGACCTGGATACACCAGGACAGGAACATGAGCAGACAGACCCTGACTCCTGACAGGGCAGTGAGGGGGCGGGGCAATGGATCTCTAACTGATGTGGAGGAAGTATGTGGCCCTGCTCAGTGCTGGCGACACTGTACACCTGGGGAGGTTTCAGCAGTCATAGAGTTAAGTTTTTCTGACAGATTACTAGTGACAGAGTTCCATTTTTTGTATTGCTTCGGATGTTTACACTTATTGTTGTGAGCAGACACAGGTGATTTTGTGAGAGGAAAGGGCAAAACGAATGTGCTTTCCGAGCTGTGCAGTTACAAACTGCAGTGTGGGAGAGGACAGCTGGTGGCCCGGCCAGGCCTGGGAGTGTGGTGGGGAGGCGCCCCTTGAGCCCTGGGTCCAGTGGGTTTGGTCTCTGGATGGCAGTCGTGGGCTTCATCCAAAGGGCACTGGGTCTGTTACCGGCTTATGCTAGCCCTTGAGGAGTGTCTTCTAAGGTTACCTACACCGATTTCGACCAAGTCTCAAAAATAAAACTGTGTTGTATGAAATCCCAGTTTAGTTGAGAAGGTGAGGAATGACTTAGTGGCAACACAGAGAGCAGCAGAGTGTAAGTGAGCGGCACAGCCAGTTCACAAAAAATGCCCCTAGTGGCCTGGCGTCTGACAGGAAGCCCCGAGTCAAGCGGGGAGTGGAGGTGGCGTTTATGGATTCCTGGCCTCTGCATGGACCAGTGCCTTTCAGGTGTCATTTTGTGTGTGCCTAGGACTTGTGTCCCACGGCCGGTGAAACTTTTGGTCTCTGAGAGACAGCTGGGCACCTGGTAGGGACCCTGGGAAGGAACCTCTGGTGGGTGAAAAGAAGTGAAGTCTCCAGTTTCATCCATAGTGACAGTTTAAGACTCCAGGCTTAGAGTCTAATTTTAGGGTCTGGAGAGACCTCTGAGGTGTTATGGCCTGACCATCTGACTTCTGAGGAGGTGGGAGGCCAGGGAGCGCTGTGACTCTTCTGACTGCTGTGGCCTGGGCGGGGAGGGTTGGTTCTGACTCTGAGAGAGCTGTCCTCACTTCAGGGACAGAAGAGCAAATGACTTCTGCCCCACTGCAGCCCCCCTCAGGCAGGAGAGTCACCCAGACTGGTGCAGAGCCCCAGTGAGTGCAGGTGGCCTTGAGGCTGCAGATGAGGCCAGTGCATCACGGTCAGCCTGTCTGAGCAGGCGGCTGTTGGTGGGCAAGGATGAACCCTGAGAAAGTTGGTGTGGTGAGACCCACACTTAGCAGTGGCACCAGTGAGCTGTGCCCAGGTGGACCAGCTCCATGGAGTGGAGCATCAGGAATGCCCCTCAGCTACAGCATAGTTGGCAAGAGATGCAGTGGTTTGTTGGGAGCCGGGTTCTGTGGAGTTTGTCTCCAGAAGTTAACAGATTCTTCTTAAGTGTGATCCTGACACTGACAGGCAATACAAGTGTGCCTGACTTGTTAGTTCCCGTGGGTCTGCACCAAGGAGAGGTGATCATTAATCTAGACAGATCCGTGCACCCATACTGATGTCCGTTTACCCCCAGGGCCACATGAGGGCTCAAGCCCGCCATTGTCAGCAGGTGACTGGGTAGCAGTGTGCTGTGTGTCACACAGTGTGACAGTGCTCAGCCTGAGAAGAGGATGAGTCCCTGTCACTCACAGTAGCGTGTGGCATGGGGTGTTGTGCTGAGTGACACAAGCAGGCCCACAGAGACCAGTGCTATGGTTCTGTTTTACTGAAGCCCTTGAGTCAGCCTCCGGCTGTAGGGATGGATGGTGGTCACTGCAGATGGAGAGGTGGTAGAGGGAAAGTGAGAGGGATTCTAGGGGCAGACGGGCTGAGGGGCAGAGGGCGGAGGGATGCATGCTGCGCGGCTCCACCCCACGGCTCCGTTAAGCTGCACTAGCACCTTCTTCTGTAAAGAGGACCCGCGGCTCGTCAGTCACCTCCCCCCCACAGAGCCCGCCGGACCCCCCCCCAGGGAATGGACGGCAGTGTGGGTGGTAGCGCTCAGCTGTGTGCGCATCTGTGTGGGGACCTCTGAAGAGGACGCTGGGCAGGCCTAGGGTGGGAGGGTTTGTCTTCTCTCTGGTTCCAGCATCACCTGCTGCTTCTCTGCATCTGTTGGCCACCAAGGTCTAGTTGATGGCCCCATGGCCAGGCCTGAGCCCTCAGGATCTCTCTTCTGACGTGCCTCGGCCCCACCCTTTGGACATCAGTTCCTGTGGCCATGGCACCACCTCCCCTGCTCCAGGAGTGTTAGTGAAGAGGGACACTGAGGTGGGGGACAGGTAGGGGTCACACGAGCCTTATATCCCATAGCACTTTCCTTTGGAGATGTCGCATCTCAGACAGAGGTGCTACCGGGGGTGCAATGCCAGCTGTTAACGGTGAGGAAAGATATTTTGAGCAAAAGCATCATATGCTCAGGCTGTGGTCTCCATTCAAGCCCTCGCTGAGAAGGCGGCCCTCGCAGCTGCTCATTAACACCTGGCTGTCTCTGCTCACACCCGCCCACACGTCTTCCCACCACACACAGAGCTGCGGGCGTTGCTTCCTATTCTGGGTGGAAATGGGTCACTCACCACCCACGTGGAGATCTCAGACTCACTTTCTCCTCTTGCAAGCCTTGGTTTTCTATTTTAGGAGAAACCTGATATATGCTCAGATTTTAAAATAACCAGTACAAGAAGGCGAGTGCCATGGGGTCGTCTTTCCTGTGACCCTTGTTAGGTGAGCAGAGTCCTCTTGTCAGAGAATCCAAGAGCACATTTGACCTTAGATTATTCAAAGTTCTTCAGACACTTATAATTCCCCTACTGCTGTGCACTCAGAAACATCAAATGTTGGATTCTGCCAGCCTCCGTGGTCAGGGGTGTTCACACTTTAACTATGTATCCTTCTCCTCGTTGGCAATACCTCCTACTTGCGTGATTTCTTCTCTGGTAACATACATACTTAGGTTATCCTACAGTTTTGCCATTGCCAAACTGCCAGTGCAGTGATCCCATTCTTCTACTAGTAAAGGAGCATAGTGTTTGTTTATTATTGCTTAGGGATCACTGGATAATGTAAGTTCAGTCATTACCCGCTGCCGTCCGCTCCTCCGTTTATTCCTTCACTGCCCGCAGCCTGAGTCCATGTTGTGCCGTGGGACAGGATGAGCAGCCTTGTCGCTTGCTCACCCGACACCTGACCCTGTCCTTTTTGCATTTGGATGGTGGCCATGGACTTTGCACAGGTCTTTTCAGCGTGTAGACAGGTTGGATTTTTCTGGACGTTGAGGAGGAGGCATTCCAGAAGTTCACTGATTTGGGGGCTCAGATGCTGTGGCAGCACAGATGCCAGCAGAGGTCGACGTCAGAGCCTCTCCGTGAGCGCTGGGGGAGTGGGGTGCTTCTCCTCTGCCTGAGGCTGGTCTTCAGGGTTGCTGGTGTCTCACAGCTCCGGGACAAGTGTCCCCAGTCTGTCCTCTGAGAGGTGCCATCTCTGTGCCTTCAGACCCCCCGGCCTTCTTTTGGCTTGCACTGGGATGTCCAAGCCTGGTCCTGAGTGCGTGGGTCCTGCCCAGAGTGGCCTCTACTGCGGCTTCTGTTGCCAGGAACCTCAGAATCCGCATACACATTAGGCGTCTTAGAAGCTCTGCTCTTGGAAGGGGTGTGTTTTGGCTTTTCAAAATTCTGTGTTGTTTCTGCTTCTAAGTCTCATCATCGTTTTTGCTTGTGAGTGTTTTTATTTGAAACTCGTTCCTCTGCAGTGAGAAGAACTTTACTGCTTTTTCAAAATATGGCGCTGAGGTTGGAGCAGAGCTGCAGGGATCGCAGCCTGTGCTCCTGGAGAGGAGCAGAGCTCTGGGAGCGGCCCAGCCCCTGGATTCCTGGGCTTCAGACACCTGTGACCTCTGGACCTCAGGGACCTGGGGCAGAGCTTCGGGCGACCAGTGCCTGAGGGTGACAGCACCAGGCCCCACGTGCTGTCACCAGCACGTTCCCTGTGGACAGCTTTTCCCTTCTGTTTTACTTCGTTCCTTTTCTACCAGGAGGGGAAATCAATCCTGATAATGGCCATAACAATAACATAACACTGACTTTGCTCCAATTCATTTCCTCTTCACTCTCTTAGTGGCTTTGGATCTCGCCCTCGAGTCTCTTGCCCTCGAGTCTCTTGCCCATGTCTCTGGCAGTCTTTTGACCATTTCCAGAATACTCACACTATGTGGGCTGCTCCGGACATCTGGATGGACTGTGCCTCTGTCCTCTGCGCCTCATCCTCTCGTGCGATGGCTGATCCTAGGCAGTGACAAAACTCCTGGAGTCTTGTGGACTCTTGCCTCTGTGGGGATGCTCGGGGATGCTTGTTACATACCAGCAGCGTCTCGGCAAAGGTGACCTGAGACACCCTGACAGGGCACTGTCTAGATCAATGGCTCCTGGGCATTTTCTCCCCGTGTTCCTCCTCTGCTGAATCCTGTGAGTGTCACAAAATGTCCACTGGCCATCTTCTGTCTGGTGGCACGCGGCACTGTCCCTGCTGTCACTGTGACACTTCCCAGGTGCCATGTTGGTTTGCCACCTCCCCTTCTCCTCTCCTGGATTCCAAGTGGTAAGAAGGCCTCTCCCCTTTCCTCACTGCTCAGCCTGCATGTGTGAGCTCTTACATGGGTGCAGACTTAGACTATCTTGCTCCATGAAACTTACGGGGTTCTTCATTGATTTTGTTTTCTTAGATTACCACTCTTGGTTTGAGTTTCTCTGCATCCATCCAGATGTGTTCATTCTGGATACTCTGTCTCCCTGGAAAGGTTCTTACCTTTGCAGAAAAGAAGCTACTGCTTCTGCATGGTCAGAAAAGCAGTATTTTTCTCATATTTTTCCCTACCTACGTGTCTACTGGGTCACTTTGCTTTTGATTCAAAATGTTCTGTCCCTTTGAATTCATATAAATATTTGAATTATTTGGCTTCTGTAGCATTCTTCTCACTTTCCCCACTTGAACCCTCCCAACCCCAATCTCAGCGTTTGCTTTTGGTATAAGGTAGCACATTCTATACCTTTGAGTCATTTGTCTTTGTGGAGGAAGTGGATGGAATCCCCCTCTGGCGGAGGTAGACTGTGTCTGTGGGTTGTGTCACAATCCACGTGGGGCCAAGTGGAGCCCACAAGGCCTGCACACTACGGGCACCGGTGTGGAGGCCCTGGTGGCCAGGGTGTGGCAGCTGTCGATGGTGCTGTGGGCAGCTGGGGTCCATGGCTGGCTTCCTGGGAGGGGCGTCCGTGCCTGCTCGGGTCTTCCCTGTGCCTTCTCTTCCCCATGGTCTCATCCTGTGTCTCCTGCCCCGCTCTGGGACGGTCACAGTGCTGTGACCCTGCTGGCTGTTTCTTGCTTTCAGGAGTTTTCTCTCTCTGAATACCCTGTCCCTGCTCACTCTTAATTGCGTTTAATTGGTTTGGGAATGTGACACAGATGAGTGCTGTTTGTTTGGAGACACTGACACCTGCACAGAACGCATCTTGACTTTCTGCTGTTCTGCAGGACTGGGGTTGAACCCAGGGCCTCTGCATGGAGCTGCACCCCTAGCCCCCCTCTTCTCTTTTTATCTCAGTCATTTTCAGCCTGCCTCTCACCGAGCCTCACCTTGGGGTCTGTCTTCTAGTTCCTGGTCATCTCTATTTTATCCAGTTGTTTATTTGTATTTTACGCTTCTCAGATAAGAGCAATATGTAATATTAAATTTTCTAAGTCTGGCTTAGTTTGCCTAATCAATTTTTAACTTAACTTTCTTGGGGTATAATTTACAGACATTACAATTCTGTGTATGTTACGATTTCTAGTGCATGGTTTGAAGAGTTTTGATAAATATGTAGTTATGCAGCCACCACACCAACCGTGATACAGGGAAAAGACCCTTATCACAGCCAGGGCCACTCCGGGGTGACTGACAGTGCTCTTGAGGAAGCACTGTCCTCCCTGGTCCCTGCCTCTGTCCTGCAGGACACCCTCAGGGCCTGGTCCCCTGGGTCCTCTGCCACCCCTCCTGTCTCCCGTGTCATGGTCTCTGCCTCCGTGCACACAGACAGTGGGAGACAGTGGTGAGCGGGCTGTGACCCAGGGGTGTCTTCAGTCACTCGTCTTGTGTTCCACTTCCCTCTAGACTCTCAGCTGTGGCTTTTCCAGTCCTTGGCTGGTCCACGTGAAATCATCTAATTTGATCAATCTCTCCCCCTGTCACTTTTACTTCTCTGAATTCCTAGATGGAAAACCATCAGCTTTTGGTTAATTTTTTTATATAATAATGGCGTTAGTGCATGTACAATGTGCTTTTTGTCTAAAAGAGAACTCAAAGGAAATCTCTCTGAGCTTTCTCTTCCTCTTGCCACGGCTTCAAGATCATATACATATTTGCTGCTGATCTAGTGTTGTGTCCAGTTCTAAATTCCTAAACGTGCCTACAGCTGTGGCCAGATCTGTGACAGGGGATGCAGCTGTAGCCAGACACATCCGGTCCAGGCCCTGGGCTGGCCTGGGGTGTCTCTTAGATTCCACTTCTTTTATAAGATGCAAGCAAAACCTTCTGAGACCCCGAAATGACAGAAAACGAGGGTGTATATAAAGAATGATTATAAAATCACAGACATGCTGGATTACAGGTAGAGAACACATCTAGTTCAACACCTGGTCCATAGAAAATGATACTATTACATTGTAATTATAAAATGGCTGTGAGATGGTTGGTGTTATTTTGGCAATGAAAACCTTGAATGAACTCAAACTCAAAACCAACGATGCTCGCATAAGGTCTTGAAGATGCTGTCACTTATTTCCTCATCACACAGACTCCCCTGGTGGAGGTTTCCTGGATCTTCCTTCCACTGGAGGCCCGGGAATCTGGCGAGCAGCACAGCGCCTTCACGGTCAGCGCGGCTCTGCCCTCCTCCATGTCTGGGTCTCTAGCTGTGTTCCTTCCCTTAGATCCCTACCTGTCACGGGTCAGGCGGGGAGGTGGTGAGAAGATGCTGTGGACCTCGCGGGCCACGCACTCCCTTGCAGCTTTTGCAGATTCTGTGGCCCACACTGAGACTTTTGTCTGAGCAAGGAAAACCGTGCAGCCTCCACATGTCCCTGTCTCAGCCCCAGGGAAATTCACACTTTTGGAACATTCCGAACAGCACACAGGTGCACCTGTTAGTGTCTCATAGATCGGAGAATCAGGACCTACAGCTGCTCCCTGCCTCTGAGTCGCAGCTGGCTCCCAGGGCCTCTCCACCTGCCCAGCAGGTCAGTACTTTGGTGCTGTCTGAGCCTGGATCTGGGCAGGAGCCACCGGGGGGCAGGGCCTAGGGTACCAGACAGAACCTGAAGGGCAGGGCACTGGTCCTCAGATCATCGTACTCAGTGGCAGGAGCAGCACTGCTCTGATGAGACGCCTGGTCTCCAAGCTCACTTCTGTTTGAACTTAAATTTTAGTGGTCCTGGACCCAAGAAAGTAATTTTCAAAATAGTATTGTTTCCAGTGCAATATTTTCTTTAATGAAACAAAGGAAACAGGTACGCAGTGGGGTGAGAGAGGAAGCCGGGCTCCCCAGCTCCTTGCAGAAGCTCCTGGCCCCATGCAGCAGCCCAGGTGGCGCAAAGCCCAGTGGCAAGCCCTGAGGGCAGGAGCAAGATGTCGGGACCCTCAGCCCGGCCTTCGTCACTGGGCAAGGCCTCCAGGGGTACAGCTGGTGCGGCAGGCACAGGGACCAGGTCCTGCTTCTGCTTGCTGTGGAGAGTGCGGCAGCACAGCTTTGGAAAGCTTTGTGGCAGCGTTGTGGCTACGGGTTTCACTACTGGAACAGACACTTCACCTGTCACAGCCTCGAGGATTCGCCCGTTCCCTGCCCCTCCTTCCTTCCACTGTCTTTCTCTGTACTGTTTGCTGGTAACATTTTCAAAACAAGCGTGTGAATGAAAATCTCTCTCTCCAGGGTTGTGGCAGCTGACCCCGCCCCCAAACCCTGCCATCCTGTCTCCGGCTCGTCTGCGGCTGTGGCCTCTGGACGTGCTCTGCTGCTTGCTTTTACAGCAGGGACCTTTCCACGCATCCTGGAATTGATTTCTGCACCCAGCTTACCACCCACCCGGAGGAGACGCACGCGAGACAGCTCCCGCTCCGGATTTTCCTGCTCCGGATTCTCCCCTCACTTCAGGCACATACTGCGCTCCTGCTGGGGGTGTTCTGGGGAGAGAGGGAATTTCTGTGGTCATCCCCAGACAGCTTGCCTCGAATTAGGTGCTGCTGTTTCAGATGCGATTGTCTTCGTTAGTCTCGACGCTGGCCCTGCTTGTCCCCGACAGTTAACGTGACTGGAGCAGCACCGCAGCTGTGTGCTGGCAGGTCGCAGATGTGCCCTCCAGGCTTGGCCACCTGTGTGTCTGAGTAATACTAATCTCCTCTTCCTGTCATTTTGTGCTTGTTACTTTAGCTCTGGTATTATTTTCTTGGTAATTTTCTACCAAGGCTGCTTCTGTCTTCACATATTTTTTCCATACTGCAAGAGGCATGGGTGATAAAGAACAAGTTAGGCTTCTGAAATCAACACAGTCTGAACACTTCTGAATGACTGAACGATTGTCTTCTAGATTAAAGTTTCCTTGAGGTCAAGGGGCACGGCTCACTAGGAGTGTGGGGTACACAGCAGCCCCTTAAACTCACACAGCGGCAGACTGGAGAAGGGCGGGATGACACGAGCCTATGCAGACAATTGTCCTTCTCTGCCCCAAATTGCCTCAGAGGGCAGCTGCCTACAGGGAAGCTTGACCTGGCATCTCTGCTAACCCTCCCAGCACAGCAGAGTGGGCATCTTCATTCTCCGCTGGATAAGCATGCGCAGGTTCCGAGACATAGGCATGGAGGAGGGTCTCTGCAATCTGAAATACGATTCCTATGGGAGGACACGATCCATATTTAATTTGTTCTTTTTCAGAATTAGCGGGTCAGCTTTAAATTATTTTTCTTGGCATTCTGGCAAATTCCAAAGGGACTGATAGTTTCCTTTTTCAACCAGACTGTCATTGTGACACCATGGATTTTAATGTAGATATTGGGTTTTGGGAGGTCACAGTCATGGTTCACCATGGCTTGGGTGAGTGTCTCCGAGGTCTCTGTGGTAGCGGCTGTGTCCCTGGGTGGAACGGAGGCCCCAGGTCGGGGTGAATGGCCGGGCAGGTCTTGGGCTTCACCTCTTCCCTCTGTCCCCAGCCTCGATCTGCCCGGGCTCCTGTGGCACTGTGATGCTGGCCACAGCCAGAAGAGGCCAGGCAGCCAAACCTGTGAAACCGTGAGCCCGGGAGCCCCTTCTCTTCAGAGGCCACTTTTCACACGGACAGAGAGTGAGCACCTTATGCTCTTTGCCCCTCCCCCTCCTTCCCTCCCTCCCTCTCTTCTCCCTCTTTTCCTCCCCCTCCCTCCCTTATCCTTCCCTCCCCTACTCCCTCTCTTCCTCTTTTTTTAGTGTTTTGAGACAGGGTCTCGCTGTGTAGCCCAGGCTGGCTTAGAACTCTGGGTGACCCTGCTGCCTCAGCAACCCATTTTTCTTTCTGGTAAGTTTTCCAGGTTTGCCACTGCGTTTCTTTAAGCTTACCTTTTCCTTGGTACTGGGGTCGAGCTGGGGCTTTGACTGCCTTTCAGACCTGAGACAGGGTCCCGCTCACTCACTGAGTTGTCCAGGCTGGGCTCGGACTTGGCACCTCCTGCCTCAGCCTCCAGGTGCTGGAGTCGCACACGGAAGTCCTTTGACTCCAGTAGGCCCATCTTTCTTATACAAAAGTGGGTGCCAGGTGCGTTTGGTGTGTTCCCTGCCTAAAAGTCGGAGTGGGCGCTTCTCCACGGAGCCCTGGCTCTGGGGGTTGGGCTTTATAACCCACGGCCTGGGTAACTGTGCCCATTGCTGCTGGGATTTTATCCCTGCTAAGCTGTTTCAGGGAGCATAACTAGAAAAGGCATCTTTTAAGGAAGAGGGAAAGTAGTTAATATTGATATTGACAATTCAAGTTTAAGAGTGCAAGTCTTTAACTTAATTAAAATATATTTCCTGTATCTCCTTTCTCTTTAGATTGAGTATTTCATTTCCTCAGAATACTTGGCGTGCTTCTTTACCTCACTATACAGAACAGTTGCAGAATGACAGCATCATGGCTAGCAGCACTTGTGCCATAAACGCTGTTCTGCATCCACTTACTGGGCACAGGATAGGAGCCCTCCACTCGGTGTAGACATGTCCTCCTCACAGTTTGTAATAATTTACTTGAAATGCTGGCCTCTTGTGGCTGAGGATGGAGCTTCTGGGAAACACCCCAAGCTGTGGGGCTGCTTCTGCCCAGATGCCCACAGGCCCAGCACTGGTGAGGGTCTGGCCCCAGGCCCTCCTGTGCGTCCTCCTGTGGGGGGCAGTGCCTGGCTGGCTGTGGGGTCACTCCTGGCCACTTGCCGTTTCTCCTTTGCCTCCAGATGAGCTGGGACTCTCGTGGAGGGAAGAGCGGGTCCGCCTCCTTCGAGCCCTTCGTTCTTTCCGTCTGTCCGTCTTCCCTCCCTCCCTCATTTTCCTCCTGTTTGAAAGCTGTTTATTTCAGTTGGGCTTGTGTCATCTTCTCCTGTGCGTGTGATGCCCCGTGCTCCCACCACTACTGTGGGCTCGTCTACTTCGCATGCTCAGTCCCCACACCGGTCCCCGCGGGTCTCTGAGAGGCCTTTGAACTTAGCACTTGTCCTTCAAGGCCACTGAAGAACCACCCACCACGAGTCCTCTGTTCACGCCGTCCCCCTTGCTGTGGAGTCCTTGGCCCACAGGCGTGTGTACTGTGTCAGGGATAGTAGCCTTTGGTCTCTTGATGTATTTTATTGTTTTGGGGGTGTTATGGTCTGTGTCTGGATGTGCCCCCAAAGCCTCATGCAGTCATGGGGCAGGTTCTAGAGTTTATGACTGATTCCTGGTCCAGTGCTGGGATTATGGGTGTGAGAGCTACACCGCCCTGGGTCGGGCAGCCTGCGTGCAGCGTGAGGGAGGGAAGAGGCTGCTCACCGCCGCTCCTCCCTTTTAGCTCTTGCTGCTTTTGCTGTCTTCCCCCGCCATGGACCGTCGCCCTCTGCCACGGGCTGTTCTGCCTTGGAGCCAGCTGAGTATGCACTGAAACCTCCACAGACTGTGAGCTAAATAAACCTCTCCTTCCTTAATTCTGGGGGTCAGGTATTTTGTCTCTGCAATGAGAAAAAAGTAAGCAAGATGGGGTTTTTACTAAAAGAGTAAATTTTAGGCATTCTTATCTTTTACAAAAATAACTCTATGGCAGATACTTTGATTGGATTAACTATAGTAACAATTCCATTGTGTATCTTTATATTTAAACACCACATTCTATACTTTAAATTTATGCAGTAAAGATGTGAAAGTGGCTGGGTATAGTGGCACATGCCTGTAATCCCAACACTGAGGGAGGCTGAGGCAGGAGGACCGCAACACAGACCTTGTCTTAAAAGAAAACATATGAAAAGGGCTGGGGATGCAGCTCCTGGTAGGGTGCCCTGGGTTTGACTCCCAGTACTGCAAAAAGAAAGAAAGAGAAAAAGTAAAAGAATAAATGTGAAAAATGAATTTCTGAAAAGAAAACACTTATGTATTAGAATTACAATAGTGTTTTTAGAGTGTAGGAAATATGAACGCATCCACCTGCTCGAGGCTTGCCCTGGGAAGCAGCTCTTCCTGAAAGCCCTGCTTCCTGCCTCAGGGTCCAGGCCATGTGGGGTTCTCTGCCAGCCTCCTCCTCTCTGTGGTTGAGATCTGTGTGTCCTGCATTTCCAGGGCACCTGTTCTTTGGCCCAGAGCGGACCCCAGGGTCCTTGTCACTGTCTGCACAGAAGCATGCAGTGCCCAGGACAGATAGGGGCACGAAGCAAGTGGCGGAGACCCCACATCTGCCCTCTGATTCCTGGGCTCCAAGGGGACACCTGGGGTCCCTGCTCTGACCCTGCTCTGAGCACCAGCCTGACACCGGCTGGTTTGGTTTCTCTGTGCAGTGGGAATGCGGCTGTATTGGTCTGAACCTACCTCACAGTTCCATGAAGACAGAGTCTAAGCCAGTAAGGCTTCTCATTTCTCCGTTGGGTACATTTTTTGTTTCTGTGTTGACCCATTTAGCAAAGACTAGGAGAAGTAGTTCTTGTTTTTCCTCAGAATCTTGGTCTTATTTGATATCCCAGGATTTAGGGCTTAATTAAGTAGCCTAAGCATTGAAATTTCCAGTGTCTTACACTTTTTTTTTTTTTTTTGGCGGTACCAGGGATCAAACTCTGGACCTTGTACTTGCCAAACAGGCACTTATTCCACTGAGCTATATCCCTAGCCCCATGTCTTACACGTTCTGTATCCTATGGGGCACTGCCTCCACCTGTACCTCATGGACCGCCGTCCTTGGACCCAAGGACGCTGGGAGGCCAGGGCCTCAGGAGCAGTGAGAGGGGACTACTGGAAAACTCCCAGCTTTCGACTCTATGAGGCTGTGAGGATGTGAATTTAAAAACCTAACAGAATAAACTGAGCTAAACCTGAAGTCAATCCTGCATCATATTAATACTGAACCCTTAATTCGTATTTGGACATTGTAGTATCAAGCCTTCAAACCTTTAAGTTGTTATATCACTGTTACTTCTAAACCTAGTATTTTTTATTGTGCTATGAAATATAGGTAAGGATTTTTGATAAAATTAACTTCAGAAAATTGTTTAAAATATAAAGTAGGTAAAATAATTCATATTCATGTGCTGACATCCCAGTTTAAATATTTGGAAGGAAGTCGCAATTACCATGCGTGGAACCGGGCTGTAGACAGGGTATTTCGGTATATGTTCTATGTGGTATTGGAAAGAGAACATACCTAAAACAATGGCCAACTTATACTTGAATTCCATGCCTGTAATTTACTGGTTAGGTGACTCTGACATAAAAGTGAAACACTGACTCTACTTACAATGCTCCCCCTGGAGATTTTGCTATTTTACTGAAAATAACTAAATTTAGTTTGGGATTGACAACTCTTCTAATCCTATAGCTAAGGCTACTGAAGGCTTGCATAGCTCCTATTTACTTTCCCTGTCTCTTAATTTGGAGAGGGAGGCCAGGAGAGAGATGCAGCTCTTGGCTGGAGCCCCCAAATTGTCAGCCAGGACCTGGCGGGGAGTGAGCGGCTTGATGTGTGGGGCCCATCCACACCCTAACAGAGGTTCCCTAAGCTGACCGTTGAATGTGACAGATGGGACAGGGAGCCCACCGAAGGTGTGAGGACCATTCAACCCTGTTTTGTTCTCATGGGAGCCATTTATGATCCTGTGCCCTCCGCTGGCATCTGAGCACTGGCTGTGGAGTGTTCTTCCAGGCTCTCACACAGTGCTGGAACTCTTGGCAGTGGCCTATTGCCATGGTGAGGCCTGTGTTCCTAGAAGAGCCTCTCAGTTGGGGGTGGGTCTTCATTTTTGTTCTCAAGGGTTTGTTCAACCCGACTGTGGGTCGACATTCTCTTCCCTGATGTCTCAGACCTGCGCTCCTGTCCTCTGGGATCACCCTGAGCATTCGTGTGGCAGTGATAGTGCAAAATAACACTTGGATAAAGTGTTCTGATATGAATCCAGCCCTGCCCACTTTGGGTCAGTGCAGTGTTGGGTCTGAGTCTCTGTGGCCGTGGTTGACAGTGACTGTGGTTTTGCACACGACCTTGGAGCTCACCAACAGCACCTGCACCTGCAGGCTGTGCTTGCTGTTGCGGTAAGTGCCTGTCTCTCCCAAGCCCATTCTGAGTACCATACCTGTTCTGCAAAGCTGTCCTGGGTGCTTTGATGTGAGTCTCACTGAAAGGAAACCACCAGGAGAAGTGCTCTTTGGTGCTGGCTCTCTGTGTTCCCAGCGGACCCTGCTGTCCTTGTATCTGAGCTGCTATGGACTGACTTAGACCCTCATAGTAAAGATGGACTGTCTCCAAATTGGTGAAGAGAGGTGAAAAATTCAGTTCCTACACATGAACTCCTGGCTTTGGTGTCTGGGAGTCCTGAGGAACTGATTGAGCTTTGTCCTTCCTGGAGAACAGTGGTAGCATTGGCTCCTGTATAACTCCCGTACAAGCAATTCCATTCCCCAGGCACCACTGATTAGTTCCTGGGATGATGTGAGGCTGGAGTCTGGCGTTTGTCAGGTGGATAAGCGCTACGGGCTGGTAGCACAGCTTCAGGCCCAGACAAACCTGCATTCTGTCCTGGCAGCCGGATCCATGACTCTGGAAGGTTACTCAAGCTCTGTGCACCTCAAGTCTTCTCTGACTGAAGATCACAACACCTTTTACCCATGAGTCCATCCCAAAAACTGACGATAGAAAGTATCTGGACGTGCAGTACAGTTTCCGGCGTGTGCTTGGTGTTCCTTGAATAGCAAGTGTTATTATTAAGGAAGGGAAACAGTACAGACATAGTGCACAGCTGTGGTAAGGAGACAGGAAGCAGGCAGCAGGCCAGAGGGACAACACAGTGGGTGCAGAAGCAAGCCTGCATGACCACAAGCTGTTGGCGTGCCTGTGTGGCTGTGGGGCCACTGCAGGAGCTGCACACACTGACGTGTTCAGGGCTCTTGGCGTGCGGGTGCTGAATTTTATCAAGTGCTCTTGGTGCAGACTGAATGATCCTGTGAGCCATTCTTCATCTGGCTGAGCTGATGGGTCAGGTGTATTGATAGGGTTATATTGAACCATCTTTGAATGCCTGGGGAGAAATAGCTTGATCATGGTGACTCTTGCCTGCCGTTGCATTAGATTTGCTGCTATTTTATTGAAGGTCTCTGCATCCATTTTCATCAGGATATGGGTCTAAATCTTCTTTCGTGGTCATGTCCTTGTCAGGCTTGGTACCAGGGAAACTCTGGCCTCCTGGGGTGGGTCTGGCAGGCATCCCTCCTGTCCTGTTCCATGAAGAGCTTGGTCCACATTGCCCCTGATGCCTGCCATCACTTTTTCAACTTGCCAAAGTTGCAGTTCCGTAATTTTTTTAAATTTTTATTTTAATTTTTTTTTGTCTTTTTTGAGACAGGGTCTTGATGTGTAGTTCAGACTGGCCCTAAGCTCATTTTGTAACCTAGGCTGGTCTCGAACTCGCAACAATCCTCCTGCCTCAGCCTCCCGAGTGCGTGCTGGGATTACAGGCATGTGCCACCATGCCGGGCTCATAATTTGGTTTTTAAAACTTGGTTTTTAAAATTGCATTCTGTTAAACTTATCTACTAGAGTGTTGAAAACTTTCTTTGTGTTTCTTCAAGCTCATTAGCTTTCCTTAAATGGCCATTTTAGTTCATTATCTTTGAATTTCCTATGCTGAAACCCTCCCCCCATCCCAGTTGGGTGTCTGGCTTCTGGTTCCACTGTCAGGTGGAGACCCAGCCTCCTGCAACCCCCGTGTGCCTGGTGGCTGTCTGCCCAGAGGCTTGCGGTATAGCCCAGGCGAGGAGTGTTTCGGTGCTGGTTTCTGCCTCCTGCCCAGTCCCTGGGCTCCCTTGTCCGGGCTTCCTTGAGTCCTAAGCAGGCTGGTGTCTCTTGTGAGCCACAGGCACAGCTGCTGCCTGTCACAGCCCTGGGATGGCCCAGGTCCCCATGTGCTAGGTCTGTGGTCCTCATTTTAGCACTAGATAGTGACCAAAGGAGGGTTGTCCAAGACACAGCATCAATGCGCTGCTCGGCAAGAGTCCTTCCTAGAGAGAACGTGTTTCCCACAGCTTGGCCCTGGAGGCTGTGTCTTCCCTGGTGCTGGAGCTGTACCAGAGGCCCTGGCTGCAGGTGGGCCCGGGCTGGGTACGTTTAGATCAGCCCACGGTAGGTTCATCAGCCAGTAGGGGCTGGTGCTAAGTCCCTGGGCAAAGTCTGCACTTACAACATGGTCCTACCGCCAGTGAGCGGGGTCTCAAGCCGTGCCGTGGCACCCAGTTGGCACAATGTTGGTGACGCCAGACCCAGATGTCAAGGCTGACACTAAGTAGGGTGGCAGCACACCTCGTGTCTCTGGAGGAGGAGAGCGGCCCCTCAGGCCATCCCGGGCTGGCAGTAATGTGGGCTGAAGCTGCAGGGCGCCCTGAGCAGGGCTGAGAGCTCGGCACTCAGGATCTTAGGGTCCACACATGGTGCTAAGTGTCATCAGGGGCCTGGCAGCCCTGGTGCTTTCCTGCCCGCTCCCACCCTGCTGTGCTGCGCTGGCCTACCTCGGGCAGGCTGGAAGGCCCCCTGGTCTTCATTCTATCCTTTGCCCAGCAGGGAGCGCTGCCCTGGCCCGCTGTTGGGGTCTAGGAGGGTCCTGAGCTCCTCTCCACCACCTCTGTTCTGTCCCGAGGGCAGGCTCCACACTCTCCCTGGTCTCCTTGGCTCTTCATCAGCTGCAGGTACAGCTGTGCACTTGGGGTTCTGGGGGAAGATGCTGGGGTCACTCCACGGCCACCTCCCTGGATGCATGTGTTACGTGCGACCTGCGCTTTCTGTTGGCAGGGAAAACTGACTGACTGAGCAGGACCCCAAATACCCTCAGTGTCTTCTGGGGCATCCCAAGGTGTCTTTGGGAAGGAAGTCACTGTGGGTCCCTGGTCACCGCCTCTGTGATTTGAGGTACTCTGCCTTCATACAAGGTCCCCGGGCTGTGACAGACGTTCCCAGAACTGTGTCCCGTTGGCGGGAGCATGTGGGGGCTGCTGCCTGCTCTCTCCCAGCTGGCCTGTCAGTGCACAGGGTGGTGCTGCACGCAGCGGAGAGGGGTCGCCCCTGAGGTGCGGGGCCGAGGCTGAGCCGTCAGAACTGCGGCTGCAGGCACATGTGAGCGAGCCAGGCCTGTGGGCCTCCCTGGAGATGCATGGCAGCTCGCAGCTGTACTGTGGTCGGCACCATCAGGTGCAGCCAGCTAGGGCAGGCGTCAGACGCGCCGGACACTTGCCCCATTCCCAGCTTGGGAACGCCTGTGCCCTGGAGCTCAGGTTAGTGCAGCTCGCCACGCGCTCTCCCTGTGATCCCTCCTGGAGCAACAGTAGCTAAGCCACTGTCTGTGTCACCCGTAGGTTGATCGTGTCCTGACCATAGCTCCTGAGCTGTGACCCTGCTCTGTAAAACACCCACAGACAGAGCCTCAGTGGCATCCCCTGAAGAAAGCCCTTGTATCCTCTTGATATCTGTCCTGCTCTCACCCTCGTCTGTTCTCGTGTCATCCCCTGGTGTTGGGAGGCATCAGACATCTGACACCTGATGGGCTGGGACTGCTTCCCGTGACACACTTCGTTCACACTGCTGGGTTCAGCAATGGGTCTGTGAACCCGCAGGTCGAAGATGTGCCGATAATATTCAGTAAGTGAACAGACCTGCGAGGGGGCCCTGCTTCACAGGGTTGCTCTCAAGTTTCAACACAGTGGGGCATCTAATGCTGCATTTGCTGCGACTGCCAGGCAAATGTGAACTTCCCCTTCGCTCCGAGCAGTGCATCATACAAACTTCCAGCTGTCGTATGATGGATGAGTTTACTGCAGACAGCCGTAATTACAACAAAACAAGAAAAATGAGTGTGCCCCACAGACACAGGCCGAGCAGCCCAGGAAGGGCCAGGTGCTTGGATGGGACAAACCTGATAGGTTTATTTTTAATGGAAGGATTGCACAGATCAATCCGCACCACGCCCTTTTGCTTAGCAAGGAATCCATCAGGGTGGGAGCATTAACTCATTTCGATTGTGTGTGAAAGTGTGAAAGATGCGTGACCGGGAGCCAGACTAACGAGATTTACCACTGTGAATCGGATTCTGTGTGTGTGTGTGTGTGTGTGAGAGAGAGAGAGGAGCTCTGTTGAGTTCTTAGCATTATTTTGTGAAAATTTAATAACTGATTTTTCCAGAGAAGACAATCTACATCATACAGCACTTACTTATATGTGTCATAATTGACCGGTTTTATTTTTCTGTCCTGGCTGTCCGAATCTCTCTTGCCTTTTTTCACTATGGGAATAGGTTGGCTTAAGAAGTAGGAAAAGCTTTGTGAAAGTTTAGGTTTATTAGGTAGTGACACAGAAACCCCACTGCTCTTTAATACTCACCTGCTGTGTGATTAGGCATTTGACGTCACAGTGAAGCACGTCTGTGGAGCAGTGTAGTCACCTGGGAAGTGGGGAGTGATATTTTTTGCTGGAAAATTATGGAAATGGGAATATCCTAAAATAGAAAGCTAAGATTTAGCCTTGAGAGCCTTAGAGACAGGACGGGCGTAGAATACAGGGCCCCAGATAGGTAGGAAAGATCACAGGAGGCTGTTTCCTTTGCAGAGAGGCTGCTGTAATTGGTGTCATTTATCACAGAAAAGGTAACAGTCCCCACACTCCAGCTATTTCCTATGAGAAGTTAGGCCCAGGGGGCTCATCTGGAATGTGAACATAAGGCTCAGCTCCTGTCCGTGTGAAGGAAGTGAAATGTTCTAGAACAGCCTGATTGGAGGTGGACACAGCTTTCAGGTCTTTCCTGTCACTGGGCATCTGGTGGGTGACCTGCAGGGAGTGTCCCCTCGGACTCAGGATGGGACAGCACCCTCATGGTTGAGCTAGTGAAGCTGGCCGTGGAAGGATGGAAGGAAGGAGGGACCGGTGTCTCAGAGGGGATGCGCTCCTCAGCAAGAGCTCTGCTTCAGAGGTGAAAGCCACACTGGGGGAGAGGGGTGCAGCTCAGCCTGGCCGCTGAGGGCTCCGGGTGGAGGTGACTCCAGGCAGGATACTAGGAGTGCGTGGGAGGAGGGAAGCGTGGAAGTCTCTGTGACTCACATACCGCAAGAGCTCCAGGTTCACTGGCTGGCAGCACCTGGCCCTTCCTGGGCTGCTTGGACTGTGTCTGTGGGGCCAGGGCACTGGGTGAGGAGCTCAGGTCACCAAGACCAGGCTGCTCCCAGGGCATCGTGTGTGTGCTTTGCGGCTGTGAGGCACGGGCCACAGGGTGCTGAGTAGGACACTGGAAAGGTCGCAGACTGGGGCTCCGAGGCTGCTACTGGTACCGGGGTTTGGGGGTGACTGGACTTGGTGGTGGACGACACAGCTAAGAAGGAAATACGCTCCGGTAGATGGCTCACACTGGGGTTTATGTAAGCCAGTGGCACCCAGCGTGGCCCAGCTTGTTTCTCAAAGAAGGGGCATCCGCCAGTCACTCTGGGCTCAGCGTCCGGGGGAGAAGTGAAAGCTCAGGCTGTCCTGGCCACCCTGGGCAGCTGCGCCTCACAGGACTGGGGCTCTGTCACCTTGACACGGGCTCCTTCACATGTGGAGGCTCCAAGGCCACCAGGCCGTGCCAACCTGCAGGGAGCGGAGCCGAGGCTGGATGGGAGTCGTGGGCGGGGGAAGGTGCGCGGGACCAGAGAGGAGCCCCAAACTTGGGCCATAGCCACTCTGGGCCACCTGGGGTCAGCTGGGGTCACCATGGTAACGAGATGAGCCCAAGGGCAGGAGAATGTCAGCACTGCCCCCTCTCCTCTCTCTCTCCCTCTCTCTCATCCCCACCCTCCTTCTTGCAGGACCTCAGGGCCCAGGCCCAGTGGGTCAGAGCATGACACAGCCCTCCTGGGCCACCCCTCTGTGGCCACACTGAAACCAGCCTGGCTTTGTGTTCCACAAGTGGCCGCCGTTTGGGTGAGGAAAGTCCTGCCCAGTGTTGGGCCAGGAGGCCTGGGCATCCGAGGAAGCTGGCTGTGGGGTGAGGCAGGAGGGAGCAGGCGAAGGCCATGGAGAGGGAGGTCTGCCTGCCTCCGAGCACCTTCCAGCTCCAGCTGAGGCCTTAGGTAACCAAGGAAATGGCCTGGGACAAGGACGGCCGCCTTGAGCCACTTTCCAGGACCAGAGCCACCTTCCCAACTAAATGTTAGCGAGGACTGGGATGCCCAGGGCTGAACGCAGGAGAGAAGGTAAGCAGGTGACTTTGCTTACACATGGTGAGGCCCCGCCTGTGCAGGGAACTTATGCAGCCCCGGTCACCCACCCACTGCCATGTTACTGACTGCAGGTTTGACTGCTGTGGCGCTGGACTCCATGACAGTTCCTCCAAGGCCGTGAAAGGTCACAACTCCACCGCCGCAGGGGCTGAGTCTAGCAGTGGCAGCAGGCACTGCTCAGACCAGACCCCAGTCCCACCCAGACCCCGAGGTGTGGACTCCAGGACCGAGACCCATGACGCCCGAGCTCTCCTCCCTGGGTGCCTGCCCTGTGGGATGGACCTTGGCTTTTCTCTGTTGCATAACCTGTGGCCCTGCTGCTGCTCTGGGGTGTCCTCAGTTCTTGGCCTAGGCCTCAGGAACCTGGACAAGACTCCAGCCCACGGCTGTCTTGCCCCAGTGAGGTGTCCTCACCGAGCAGCCTGCGTGTGGAGTGTGGCCTGTGGTATAGAGGACATCTGTCTTCCTGCTCGTAGCCGGAGCTCCGTGCAGCCCCTCCGAGTCAGGGCTGTACCCAGCGAACCAGAGCTGCAGCTGCCCGGGCTCAGGAGCCTCCAAGTGGATGGGTGAGTAGGGGGTGCAGGGGTCGGCTGAAGAAGCAGATGCACCTGTGCTCGGTGCAGACGATTTGCTGCAGTGGGCTCCCCACTGTTCAGTGACTGTGGGATTTCCCACAGGTCTCCGAAGACCAGAGAGGACGGTGAGGGAAAGCTACCTTCACGGGCGGATGTGTTGCCCTCCCTGAGGCTGCCCTGTCCCTGTCTGCCTGCTTTTGCCTGTCCTTCAGACCACGCCCCACCCACAGGCTCTGATGTGCCACCTTCTCCTCAGCATTTAACCCAAGTATCCCTTCATAAAACCATTTTAAACACCCGTTACATCCTTTGCTTAATTAAATTTGATCAAAGTTTAGGGTAGCTTTCTGTAGAAAGGAATGGGCTAATGCTTACTGAGCCTTAAATGTCTGTTTTAATAAAATATCAAACGAACCTCAGGAGGGGAGTTGGGCACAATTGACCTACAAAGGGGCTGTTAGAACTGAGAGATGCAGCAGGTGCTGAAGGTCATGTCAAGGTCGAGCAGGACGCCCACACCTCTCAGCCCCTCGGGCTCTGTGAGAGCCATAGAGACAGGCTTGTTTATGTCCCCAAATGACTCAAACGCTGCTAGCACCACAGAGCAACTCACACCCATCTCACACCCATCTTGTCTGTCTGCGAAGCATGAGGTTTGAGATGTCAGGGGGGACTGTTTAAAATACCAGTCAAGAGTGGCGAGGCTTTAATTTATATGATTTTAGAAATAGAAAACTAAAACGATCAAAATAAGCAAATGATGCACCTCCACACCACACTTGGAGGGAGAAATTTGGTGAAGCAAGTAGCTTTCCCCACCAGGGCTTGTATAATAGGCATTCTGAAAACATTTTTAGCAGCTTATACCACAGATGACTACAAAATAAGAATCATAAGTGCTGAAAAGTCCCCAAAGTGACTCTAGACGTAAGAAAACTGTTGGCACTCTCTAGAGATGCTTCTTTCCTACGAGGCAGCCCTTGAAATAGGCCGAGTCCCCTTTCCTGATGACGTCACAGAGCATACATTATCAGCGCATTGCACTGTACCCCACTTGCTGAATGCACCCCATAGAACATACGGTTATTAAAGACAGTGCTGAAAATGCCCATGGCGCTTTCAGCATTTGCTGAGTATACTGCTGCTTAATCCCAGCTCCCGAGGGCGGCTGTGTTGGGGGCTGCTGTGCGCATTTATAGCTGGGAGCACCCAGGGAAGGGCCTGCCAGGAGACATGGTGGCAGTGGCATGGCCTCTGCCTCTGCCCTTGCTGCCCTCTGCTTTCCTGATGCCTTGGCTCGAGCAGACTCTCCCACCATGGCTCCTTTCTCCACTCTGCTTCTGGCCTGGTGCCAGCTGACTAGGGACTCACCCTCCTGCACCATGAACCGAAATAAACCCCTCCTCTGAGCTGGGGCCTGTGGTTCTGTTCCAGTGAAAAGTACGAGGCCAAGCTGCCATCAGTAAGATGGAGAATGCTTGGAAAAGTGCAGATCAGATCAGCAACAAAGCCTAGCTCAGTGCCAGGAGCCCCACCCCAGGAAGAAGAGCACGTGTTTCCTTTCACATCCGGGGAAAGTGCAGTGGGAAGGAATCGAGCTCCCAAGAGGGACTTCAGAGGTGGTGTTGAGGCCAGGAGCCCGGAGAGGGGTCCTTGAGATCTACTCGAGTGTTAAAGCTCTGTGGCCTCATGCTCTTCTCTTGGTAATGGGGTTTGGGAGACGAGGAGGAGAGGGATAGGCTAGGAGGCCCTGTCTCACCATGTTTGGACACTGAGTCAGGCAGTGTTCCAGGACGTGCCCTTAAGGAACTCCCTTTTCAGGACCCTGGGGAGAGCCAGTATGTCACGCAGGGAGCCCTGTGCTCTTCCTGCAGAGCTGGCTCTCCGGTTGTTGTAACTAGTGAAAGGCTACTTGGATTTCCAAATTACGGTTCTGTAAGTAAAAGCTGTCCTTTTCAGTGAATGAGCACCGCTGTTTCATGGCTGGGCTGAAATGCAGTCTGTGCCTTCCTTGCTTGCGTCCCGTGTGCCTCATGTTTGCATAATTTTCATAGCCATCAGTTTTGGCAGCCGGGAGGACAGGTTATTATTTTGAAATCTGTTGTTTTAGTAACTGATCTGAGGGAGACCGAGGGCCCTCTTTCCCTTTTATTCCTGCGTTATTGCATTGCTTTATGATTCCAGAAAAGTATTAAACATTATTGAAGAAATTTGGACTAAAACCTCCACAAATAGTGGGCTACATAAACCTTTCCTTCCTTAATTCTGGGCATCAGATATTTTGTCTCAGCAAGGACAGAAAAGTAACCAAGACACATGGCCTCATAAACTTATGTTGTGAGTGTGGTGAAAACACCAGAAGACCCTCCCTGTGGTTTTCTTTTTTTTTTTTTTTTTTTGTGGTTTTCAAGTATACAGTGTATCGTCATCAACTGCAGTCCCCCACTGTCTCTTGAAGCTGTCTTTCCTGTCTAACCGCAGCTCTATGTGAATGCCGTCTCACACACAGCCTTCGTGGGCTAGATCTGAAGCGCTCCTGAGTCTCATGCACTCAGAAGGTGACTGGGTCACAGGGCACCGTGCTCCTCAGGGGTTTGGCCATGGACGGGCCCAGAGCTGAATGTGTTGGTAGGAAGTTGGAGGGTGTCCCTGGGATGTGACCCCAAGGGGTGTGTTCTTGTCCAGCTCCTCCTCCTTTCTTTGCTTCCTGGCTGCCCTGGAGTGAGCAGCTCTGCCAGCCCCCTGCCATGCTGCACCTGCCCTGGAGCCAGCCGGCTATGGATTGACCCCTCTGAAAGTGCAGAAGAACCCGCCCCTCCTTGAAGTTTTAGTTGTTCAGTGTTTTGTTCCGGGGATGAGAAAGTGACTAATACACATGCCACTGGGTAGCCCCTGGCAACCACCATCTAAGTCTACTTCTGTGAGTTCAATTCTTTTAGAGTCTGTGCATGAAGGCGGTTACGCAGTGTTTGCCTTTCTGTGTCTGGGTCTTTCACTTAACACAGCATCGTCTAGGTTCATGATTAGTGTCCCAGGTGGCAGGATTTCTGGTTTTTGCAGCGTTCCCTGTGTATTGCACTGCATTTTCCCTATCTGTCCGCCCGTGGTGACCATTTCTACTGATCCCACAGCTTGGTTACTGTGGCAGTGCCGCAGGGAACAGGGCTGTGGGGACACCCACTTGGGAGGGGACCAGGGCACAGTACACAGGGCTACAGGTATCTCTGTTTTTAATCTTTCGAGGGTTATCGGTAGTTTCTGGCATATCACTCTACAGCACCATGCAGGGCCCTCTTTCTTCCTATCCTTGTCAACGTCTCTTTCCTTCTGTCTTTTGGTAGCAGGCAGCCTAACAGTGTCAGGCAATTGCTAATGCAACTTTTCCTTTAAAATTTAATTCATTGATTATTTAACGGTGGCAGGGCGGATAAAAGCAGGACCTAGTGCATGGTAGGCAAGTGCTCATCCACTGAGTTACTTCTCTGTCTTTTTAACTGATGCACAAAACACGAAAATTGTACATATGAATGGAGGACCATGTCATGTTTAGTTATCTGTCAACTGTATGATGTTTAGATCAGGTGAAAGAAACATATCCGTCTCCTCAAGCATTTATCTGTTCTGTACGGTGGAACATCCGAAACGCTTCCTCGTGAGTGTTGAAGAGCACCACACGCGTGTGACCTGTGGTCGCTGTGGGAGCACACAGCAGAGGCTCTTCTACCTGCCGCCCGGGTGCTGCGGTCAGCCCCCGCCCCCTCCCGCTGCTGGCCCCTCCCACTCCTGTCTCTGATGAAGCCGGCCCCTTGCGTTTCTGCGTGTGGCGAAGCTGTGCAGTGCTTGTCTTTCTGTGCAGACTCGATAACCCTAGGGCTCCAGCGGCATTCGTCTTGCTGCAGATGATGAGAGCTCATCCTTTTCACGGTGGGGTCGTGTTCCGCGGTGATCTGAGCCTTGCTTCCTTCGTCAGTCCTCACACTGATGGATGCGTAGGTGTGGCCCTTTCTGGCTGTCATGGGCAGCGCTATGGTGGTTGCAGAGATGTTGTCTCTCTGACAGACCGACTCCACTTCCTCGGGATTATGTGCCCGGTAGTGGGACTACGTGGACAGGTATAGCTCTCTTTCTGCTTGGTGGAAGACCCTCCGTGCTGTTTCCATAGTGATGGTACTAAGCCACACCCCTTGTGCAAGGGTTTCCTTCCCCCACATCCTCTCCAGTGTAAGTTATCTTCATCTTCTTGGTGGAAGCCGTTCTTACTGGAGTGAGGTGAAAGCCTGGGTTCTGATTCAGATTTCCCGGATTATTAGAGCTGTCAAGCAATTTAGACATCTGCCTACTGGTGATTTGCACATGTTTTTTGGAGAAACAGCTATGCAGGTTCTTCACCCATGTTTTGGCTGGGTTATTATGGCTTTTGCTATTGCATTGTCTGAGTTCCTTGTCTTAGCAGGTTTGTAGTTGGGAAACATTTTCTCCCATTCTGTGTGTTGCTTGTTTACTGCTTTGATCATTTTCTTGGCTTCACAGAAGTTTGATATTTTCCCCCCCGTGAAGTTTTGTACTCATGTAACCCTAACTGTTTATTTTCACTTTTGTCATCCTTCTGTGGGCTCATTCCAAACGAATATTGCACAGATCAATATCAACGAGCTTTCCCTGTTTGCTTTTTCTAGTAGCTATGTCTGCAGGTCTTGTGTTTAAGTCTTTAATCCAGTTTGAATTGATTTTCAAATGTATGGTTCAAGGCCTTAATTTCATTTCTCTGCAGGTGGATAACCAGCTTTCCTAACCATCTATATGAAAAAGAGGAGTCTGAGAAACCTAAAATAAAGATTTGGGTTTTACTCTCATTAAAGGCTAGGATAAAGATGAGATGGTAGGTAAGAGGGAGGCAGACTTTTTGGAGAAGGGGAAGAAAACCAGGGACATGGGGGTAAACAGCTCTAAAACAATGAAGAAATTATATGTATACACATGTATCAATTCCCCAAAACAAATCATAAACATACACTAATAAAAAATAAAGAGACTGTCATTCCTATTGTACACTCTTGGCCTCTTTGTCAAATACCTGATATAATGCATGTAGTTACGTGGTGTCCCTCTTTTGTTCTTTTTCTTGTGTGTTGTATGGAATTTTCAGCCTGTCTATTAGGTCCATTTGGTCAAAAGTATATTTCAGGTTCAGTGCTTCTTTACTGATTTTTTATTTGGGTGATCTGTCCAACATAGAAAGTAGGGTATTGAAATTCCTTACTTTTATTGTATTAAATGTATCTCTCCCCACATATCTTTTAATATTTGCTTTACATATGAAATGTGATAAAATATGATGGCTTTTTAAGTAAAATTATTATAGTTAAAGACACATTGCCATGAATCCTCCTCAAAATCCTTCTCCTTACTTCAAGCACACTTACCCCATAGTTCTGCCACTTTCTGACGAAACTCTGGAGTCCTCTTTCCAGAGTGTCTTTAGTTGTGCTGTTGTGGCTGCCTCAGTGTCCTGAATCAATGTGACACATTTCCTTTCCATGGCCATTGTGATATGGGGAAGATCCAGAGGTTGTACAGTGCCAGATTGATGGAGACCATTATGAAATGGCTCTGAGCAGGATTTAAAATTAACCAATTGGCTTTTCATGTTTATGTGTGAGTTTGCCCAAGGCCAGGCCTTTGTCTGGAGATGGGCAGTGGACTTATAGTAAGTAGGCTTCTGTGAGTCACTGGTCCCCACTGAGGCTTGTATTGGCCTATGAAGCTGTGACACCTGAAAGGCCACAGCTGAGGACATTTGGCTCCAACCCCAATTAACTACAAGGAGACAGCAGCTGCAGGCTTCACACTCTTGCAATAAATGCCAACCTAAAGATAAGGTAGTTCTCCTGGTTGACATAATTTACTACTTGTGGAAGATATTTCCCAAGTGATAGAACTGAGACCCACACAGAACTGGACCAGATCTTCTGACATGAGAGAAGTCTTTCTTGGGTGGGGAGTAGCAGGGTGTCTAGTTGGATCGAGACAATGCTGAGCTGAGCAAAGAATGGGTGGGCTTTTAAACATTTTTTTCGGGTGGATGTTCGCAGGCCAGAACAGCCTGAGCAAGGTGAGATGTTTGTCAGAGTGAGGTGAGATGTTTTTGCCAAAGAGGATGAGGGAAGGGTTGGCTTTTGTGGCCAAGGGGAACTGAAGTGGAACAGGTAAGGGAAGGAGAGAAATACCGAGAGTTAAAATTTTCCCACAAGGGGGGCTGGCTGCCTTGTGACTTATCACCAAGGTTCTGCTAAAGTGCCTGCATTTTCTTCAGTATCCCCCTCCGCTGTTTGAAAACCTAGTAAATACGGCCACCCAGAGAAGCTCTTTGCCCTAGGCCCCAGAATCTCAAGTTCTGTGAGAGGGTTTGGAGCCTCCCAGAGCCCCGAAATAATTTCACTTGTCTTATTCATTTAGCCTTCGCCATCCCCTCATTTGGGAGCTTGCTGGCCCAGTCAGTCCTCCATAACTAAGGGATACTGTTAACCCGAGGCCGGATCCTGTGTACTAGGTGGGTGAGGACACAGTGCCGTAGGCCTGCCGGCTGGATGGCCCTCAGCAGCAGCTTTCACTGTAGTTTTGAGTGCACGTCATGATCATGAGTGAGGACTTCCTGAGCTGCCTCAGCCAGCGGCAAGGGTGATGGAGTAAGCGTTTGAAGGGAGGAGGAGTGTTTTAGGGGCGTTTGTGGCAGTGTGTCTTCTGTAATGAACATTCTGTTCATTTTGCCATCCCCTTGTATTAGCCGCTCTGCTGAGGGTGCAGCCGTCACAACCTCTCGATGAGGCAGCCCCTCCCCGTTATCTTATGACCTTCTTTACAGGTTTTGACTGGATTCTTTGTTTGAGCCAAGCTCCCCCTTCCCTCAGCTCTCCGTGCCCCTTACTTGCAAGGAGTACTCTTCTCCGTCTTCCCTTTCAGGCGGATGTGCACTTAGTTATAAAGTCTGGGTGCTCACTCAGCCACTCAGTGTCTTTCCATCAGGGAACTCAGTCCGTTTCGAAGGCAAGTTACTGGTGTGGGCAGACTCACCACTGCAGCCCTCTTCTTCCTGTTTTGTAGATGTGGTCTTCCTTGCTGACCGATGCTTTTCTCTGGTGACAGGTTTTGACTCGTCCTCTTTTATTTTTCATTTTTCTGTTGTAGGTTTTTAACATAAAAACAAAAGACAAGAACCCTCCCATTGTCAGGAGGCGGTTTGGAGCCAGTGACACTTTCACTCTGCTCGAGTTAAAAGTGCACTTCACTCCGTGGCCCCCGGCCCAGCCTTTGACACCTTTGACATTGTAATTCCCATTTCTCACGCTGTGTACCCTGCAGCAGAGCCTTCACCGCTTTCCGTAGCTCCTTTGCCGACCTTCACACTGAGTATGAGCGGTTTACACACTGCCACTGTATTGCTTGGCCCTCTGTGTTGTGTATGAACCTTTACAGGGCAGCTCACACTTTATGGGTCTCCATGTTACGGATTCTCACGTCGTCTCTCAGTGTGAAGAAACCCTTCAGCGTTTCCTAGGTCAGATCCGGTGTGGAGCTCCGTCCCATCTGGGAGAGGATCCCTTGTTTGGCCGGCCGGTTTTGCAAGGTACAGCGCTGTCTGTGTGTCTCTCCCTCAGGGCCCCTGGCTGTGTTCCCCACTCCCCGGGCTCGGGCCCGAGGGTGCACACAGGCAGGGAGGGGCACAGGGCGGCACAGAGCGCCCTCCCGTGGGGCAGAGCATGGAGGGTCGTGCTGCGCCTCTCTCTCTAGCTCCCTCTTCCTCTCCGTCGGCCTCTCTCTGGGCTCCCGTCATGAGCGGCTGTGGCCTGTCAGCGGCAGGACATGCGGCTCCGGGTGTGTGGCCGGCACCCGTCTTCCTTGTCCCTCACCGTCTCAGGTGTCCCAGGCTCACCAGCGTTGTGCCCTGGAGGTGGCTTCAGTTTTCTGTCCTCCTGTTGCTGCACAGTCTTCAGCTGGTGACTCCCCTGGCCCCGTCGGTTTGTGTACAGCCGTCTGTCTTTCACTCTGTGTGGCGGCTTACTCCGCGGGAGAAGGCTGGTGTCTCTTGCCACCACCGTGGTGATATTTACTTTCAGTTTGCTCATTTTTACATTTGTGCATCTCCCTCAAGCTTGGGTACTTTTAGTTCATTTTTGTGTGGCTCTTGTAAGAAAGAATAACCTGGCCTTCATCTTGTGTGAGTGTAGGGGGTTTATCATCTTTACATTTACTGTTGTAATTGCCACACTTAGAAAGTCTTATTTTATATTTCTGATTTTATTTTCTTACGTATTTCTTTTCCATTTTCTTTGGTTTGGACTGTTTGTTGCTTTTTAAATTTTTCTTCTTCATTGATTTGGAAGAAATCCTATTTTTAATTCTACCGGTGGTTGATAGGTGGAGTGTTTCACACCGACAGTCACCATTACCCAATACTCATATTGTGATATTTATTTCTGTGTCAAAAATGCAGCCCATTTATTTCTTATTTTTTTAAGCACGGTTTCCTAGCTTTCCCTAGATTTCAGTGGTTTATTCTGAAGCCACACATTTTGTCATTTATCATGCAGTCTGTTAAAGAGGGGGCCACTTTCCAACGCGTTGGGATGGCTTCTGTTTTCTTGCCCATCTTCCTCCCACAGCGTCACTGTTCTTTGTCTTTTGTGCCTCGCTGGCCTCAGTGCTTAATGGCTCCTTGCTTCCACTACTTGGGCACGTACCGATCACTCCTCAGAATGTTCCTGTCTGTTAATGTGCTCACTCTTCATGGTGCTCGGCATGGTGTGACAGAACCGCTGTACAGGGAGAAGGCTGTGGCTCTGGAAGCTTCTGTGACTGTGTGAGCCATGGTGCTACCGGCGGCACCAGCACGAAGCCGGGTCATGACCTGCGCAGCAGTATGCTGAGCCAGGGGATTCTGCCTTCACAGGCGACCTTCAGCCAAGTCGGGAGGCATGTGCTGCTGTCCTAGTTGAGGGGCTAGGGATCTGTTCCTGGGGCAGGGTGGGCAGGGACAGTGGGGGCAGCGCACATCCTGCGTGTGCAGGCGGCTCCCGGAGAAAGGCTTGCCCTGCTGAAGCGGGACGCACTCGCACTGTTTCCTCCTCCCCCTTCTGTCTTCTCCACTGCAGTGCGTGTGCGTGCTGGCTCCCGGATCTGAAGCACCTTGAAATTTGGCTTTGGTGATTTGTTACGGTCTGTGGATGCAGGGTCTTTATGAATCTTGATGATTATACAGTGACATGGTCAGCCCACACACGTGCTCATTCCCCAGGAAGTGTTCAACAATTTTGCATTCTTATTTTGGGGGAGATGGAGCACTTCTGAGTGGATTTGTTGCTCCTAGGGTTCCTCTTTTGTGAACTTTTTGTTCATCGTTTCCCCCAATTTCCCTTTCTTTTCCCCTATTGATTATTTCTTTAATATCTGTTTTACTAGCACATTAATTGACTGCATTAATGGGATTCTCCACGATGTCCCCATGCATGCTGAGCCTACATGAGTCCTGTCCCTCCATGCTGGCCTCCTCCCCCAGTGCCCCTCCCCACCCCTGGTGATCACTCCTGATTCTGTAAAAGAACCTGTCTTTCTGTGTTTTGCTTATTTTGCTTCCTTAATGTCTTCCTCCGCCATCTGTTGAGCTGCAAATGATAGGATTTTGGTCTCCTTGCACTTTATAAATACACCACATTTTATTCATTAATTCTGCGATGGGGACCTGGGCTGGTTCCATATTTTTGCTGTGGAAAATAAAGCACAGTGTGCAGGCATCTCTTATGTCCATTTCACTTCCAAGAGTGGTGAGCTGGGTCATGGGGGAGTCCGGTTCTGGCTTTGGGAACCTCATCCTGCTGTCTACGTGGGCGGTGTGAATTTACCTTCCTTGGGGCACAGGGGTGCTCCTCTCCACTACCTCCTCACCCCTTTGCTGTTGTTGCTGTGAACAGCCACACTGACTGTGTGAAATGGTATTGCACTGAAATTTTTTGTTGTGGTTGTTAACTTGAGTTCTTTATATATTCTGGATATTAACCCCTGTCAGACCAACAGCTGGCAAATGTTTCCTCCTGTTCTGGAGGCTCTCCTTACATGTTGACTGTGCCTTCCACCGTGCAGAAGTTTTAGTTTTAATAGAACCATACAGGTCAAGTTTTGCTTTTGTTTCCTGTGCTTCAGGGTGGGGGGTTCCCATCCAGAAAAGTCATTCCTGTATCAATATCTGGAAGTGTTTTCCTGAAAGAGTTTCAGAATTTTGGGTTTTATGTGTAGGTCTTTGATCCGTATTGAGTTGATTTTTGTACAGGGTGAGAGATAGTGGTAAATTTCAGTCTTTTGCATGTGGATCTCCAGTTTTCTCAGTGCCATTTATTGAAGAGACTGTTCTTTGTCCTCTGTGTGTGCATGCGTGTGTGTGTGTGTGTGTGTGTGTGTGTGTGTGTGCATGCATGCATGCGCTTTTTTAGTATTTGTTTTTCTTTCTCTACTGTGTCTGCAGTGCTTTGTCTAGGATAAGCTGACTGTGGATGCCTGGGCTTATTTCTAGGGTCTGTATTGTCTTTTGTTGGTCCATTTTTATCAAATACCATGCTGTTTCTGTTACTATAGTTCTGCAGTCTTTCTTGAAATCAGGTGTTGTGATGCTGCCAGTTTTATTTTTTAAATTATTATTATTATTATCATTATTATTATTATTATATTATCTCAAGATTGTTTTAGCTGTTTAGGGTCTTCTGTCCTTCCCTATGAACTTTCAGATAGTTTTCCTAGTTTTGTGTGGAACATGATTGGTATTTTAAATCTGAAGATTGCTTTGTGGAGTATGAGTACTTAAGCAACATTACTTTTTGTAGTTCACAAATGCAGGAGGCCTTCCCATCTTTTTGTATCTTTTCTAGTTTCTCTCATCAGCATGTCTAGTGATCCTTGTAAAAGTCTCTCGCTTTCTGCATTTTCCCGGGCGTTTTATCTCCGTGTATGTGGAGGGCAGTGATGGATGGTCTCCTTCCTAGCATATCACCATTGCTGTATGGCAGAGCTACTGGTTGTGTGATGACTTGGTATTCTGCTGTTTTACTGAGTTCATTTATGTGTCCCTACAGTCTCTGGTGGTGGGCTTTAGGGTTTTTTATGTAATGATCTAATTTGCAAACAGGAATAATTGGGTTTCTTCCTTTTCTGTTTGTCTTTTATTTCTTTCTCTTGCCTAGTTATGATGGCAAAACTTTCTAGTAGAACAATGAATAGAAGTGAAGAGCGTAGAAATCAATATATTTTGCCTGATTTTAGAGGAACTGCTGGAAGTGCCCCCCCGTCAATAAACAAACCAGACCTCCAAGTTAGAAGCAAAGAAGTAAAGATCAGAACAGAAATAAATGAAATAGGGACTAAAACATAAACACATGTTTGCTGAAGCTAAGAGTTGGTTCTTTGAAAAGTTATACAAAATTGACCCTTAATGAAGGTACCCAAGAAAAGACTTAAATGAAGTTAGAAATGAAAAGAGACATTACTACTAGCACCACAGAATTCAAAGGATCATTAGAGATTATTTTCAGATACTGTATGCTAACAAATTAGAAAGTCATCTAGAGTACTGTTAGATTTTAAACACTATTTTTAAATTTAACTTCAGTAGCTCTTCAATTTCAAGACTTCTGTTTGGTTCTTTTTCAAAATCTTTATCGCTACTGAATTTCTAATTCATATCCTGCATAATCTTCCTAGTTTTATTGTTTTCTCGTGGGTCTCATGAGCTCTGTTAGATCATCCCTTTGACTTCTTCATGAGGCACTTACATTTCGGTCTTTTCGGCATCTGCTTTTAGCACTGTGCTGATTTCAAAGCGTCTGGCTGGAAGTTCCTGGCTGCTAATGGTCCCACTCCCGGCTGAGTGTGCACCACAGGTGGGAATCTTACCCCACCGTGGTCACGGGAGCCGTCCTCGGGCTGCAGCCAGTGTCAGCCTTGTTTCCAGCCGGGCACAGGAGTGTGCTCTCCCTGTGGCTTCTGTAGCTGTGGCGAGTGAGCGTGGACCCAGTGGGGACCATGCTGGAGTTGAGGAGCCTCGATGTCTGTGCAGGCCACGTGGGGACGAGGATGCCTGAGCCGAGCAGACAGTGTGGTGCAGAGAGCATGCGGGTTGCGTGCTTGGGGTCCCCTCCTACATGGCACCAGTGGTCCTACCAGGTAGCTGGGGTCCTTTGGGCACTGTTCCCATGCTGACACTGGTCCAGCTGCTGCAGGGGTGGTGAGGTCAGCAGTGCTCTCCTCTGGTTAGATGCTGGGGGCAGCAGGGTGGCCTGTCAGCCTCATGTGGCTGTCCAGTGAGTCCCATCTGCAGTGCCTGATCAGGTATCAGCTGGTGCAGCCAGGGTGAGGGCTGCAGGAGTGTGGTGGCAGCAGGACCTGCATTTCTCTCTGCACCCTGCCCAGGAGTGGGCCTCAGAACCCTCTGCCGAGCACACCTGGGGGGTGATGGCCTTCCCAGTATGGTGCCCAGCAAGGCCTTGTAATCAAGGCCGTCTGCTGTATGCTGGTGCCATGTGCCTTTGCCCAGCCTTGCGCAGGGCTGGAGGGAGCTAGGCTGCTTCTAGCCCTGACCCCAGCAGGCCACGCCCTTAGCTGGCTGCGCCTGCCTGCTGTTTTACTGAATTCCTTTATCTGTTCTTACAGTCTCTGGTGGTAGGCTTTAGGGTTTGAGCCCCTGGGTTTTGAGCATGGCGCCCCTCATGCCTCAGCACATGTTGAGCACTCCCAGTGGGGCTGCATCCCAGAGGTAGGACACTCCCAGAACAGCGCCTCAGGACTCCCGGGAACATTGCGGCTTCCTCTTCCAAGGCCAGGCTGCAGTGTAGACCTCACCTCGGGGGCCTCATCCCGATGCTTCTCTCTGGGCAGGTCCTGTTGCCTGGCCCTGTGTCCTCCAAGGGTGCTGATTCCTGCTGTTCCCGGGAGTCCCAGGTTCTCCTGAGCGCATCTCAGCCCCACACCTGCCCTGTCCCCACTGTTCCACGGAGGAGCAGGGAAGCCTGGCCTCCTCCCGGCCACTCCTGGTGCTCTATGAGATGCACACCCACACCTTCTTACCATGTTGTGAAAACCAGTGCTAGCTATGAGTGTGTAATGGCTGTTCTCAGTTATGGAAAAAGGTTAAGTATAGATTTTGTTAATGGTTAGATTTTGTTTCCCTTTTATATTTTTAATTCTGTTTGAGAAATTATTTGTTATTCTTATGTTATGAAGATACTTTTCTTTATTCTGAATGATTGCATTTGACGCTTACTAAGGAGGTGTGAACTCAACCTGGATTCCATTCTATTTTTGTCGTGCTGTGCAGAAATCAGTTTTATCTCCTTCTCTACAGGTGTAGACTAATCCCCTACTAAATGTGGTGCAAGCTCCCTTCTCCACCCCACAGGGCCGCCCAGGACGGGTGCTTCCGGCTGTTCCTAGATGCACCTGGATTTTCTGTCTGCCCGTCTCCAGGGAAAGCCCGCACCACTCCCATGCTTCATAACAGAAGCTGGGCTCCACCAAGGGCGTGGCTCTCAGCCCTCACGTGAACTTAAAGGCGCTTGTAATGTGGACAGAGCCTCTCAGACTTTTAGGGTGTTGGGTTTTGGAATGTAGTGAACTTTTCAGATTAATTTGGAGACAATTACTGTTTATAAAAAGGCCTATGTTTTTCATATTGGCTATTTTTATAGCCTTTATTTTATTTTGTCTTTTTGAGGCAGAGTCTTGCTATGCGGTTCAGGCTGGCCTTGAGCTCACTTTGTAGCCCAGGCTGGTCTTGAAGTTGCAACAATCCTCAGCCGATGATGCCTGAGTGCTGGGATTATAGGTGTGCGCCACCACACCCAGCCTTATTTATAGCCTTTAATAGTTTTAGAATTCCTACTAAATATTCTGTGCATTTTTTGTTATGTTTTTACTTAGGTGGCCCAAAGGTTTTGCTGCTATTGTGAATGAGATATCCTTTTTTGCATTTCTTAATATATTTTCTATGATTGTGAGCCTGTCCATATATCTTTATCAGAGTATAAACACGAGAAAGTGGGTGAATCTGTCCAGTTTAAGCTCCCTGAGGCCCATTTTCTTCATTCACAAAATCGAATTGAGTTAAAACCGTATTTTGGGAAATGTGGATCTTTTTTATAATTAAACTCATTGATTTGGCTGTGAAGACAGAAGTGATTCCATGTGTCAATGCTCATGCCCGTTTCTGTACTGCTGCATTTGAAAGAGAGGGCTCAGCTCATGCCGAGTCTACGGAATTATGGGAACGAACAGCTGACCCCGCTGCCACCCTGGGCGTGACTGCAGTGGGGCTGAGGGGGCTCCTTGGCTCTCTGGCACAGCCCTTGAGGCTGGAGTTATGGCGGGTGCACACGGTGGGCCTGGGGCTCAGGGGGCACAGCCGTACAAGCCGCAGGAACACGAGCTCCTCGCTGCTCCTGACCCACTGGTCATGTCCCCTGAGTCTTAGTTTCTTATTCTTTTTTTTTTGTGGTACCAGGGATCAAACTCAGGACCTTGTACTTGCCAGGCAGGTGCTTATTCCACTGAGCTGTATCCCCAGCCCTTAGTTTCTTATTCTTAAGCGAGGAGCTTTAGCAGATGGTTTGTTGACTCTGTTTGACTCCTAAGTATCTGTGAGCTGGCTGCATCCCTGTGGGGAATGTCCACGAGGCCGCTCACAGCCAGGGCCGCCACTGCCCATGTGTTCGTGGCCCGAACGCCTCCCGTGGGGATGACAGCAGGCGGCGCACCGGGCACTTCTGTGCCAGCCTTCTCAGCTTGGGATTCTGACAGTTGAAAGACAGGAGAAAGGAGAATACTCAGTAACCAAAATGGTCCAAGTGCACCAGCTTTGCAGAGATTGTTGGGTTGGATGTTTTAAAAATCTGAGACCCACGCATGTGTTCTCTGTGTCACACTTCAAAAGTAATATCATTTTAAAGAAAATAAATGGACAAATAGACTGCTCAACCATGAGCTAAAAGAATGCTATACTAATAAGGTTACTTTAGACAGTGGAACAGCAGAAATTACAGCATGAGGAACAACATTAACGGGGCAAATTCATCAAGAAGAGCCACAATCCTAAGTGTGTGTGTTCTTATCAACAGACTTCAAAATGTAAAACAAGACCAATTAACAGGGAAAAAGACCTGTAAGAATTCACAAGTAGGCTTGGAAATATCAGCACTTTTTTTCTTAGTAATTATTTGGAACAGAGGACAGGAAGGCAGTAAGAGGACCAGAGGCAGGAGGGCTGTTGTGAGCCGCCCTGACATGGGGACAGAGGCCTGCTCCACAGAACACACAGCCCTCTGCCTGCGCTGGGCTCTCGGGCCCAGGGACCAGGGTGTCCAACCTCGTTCTTGGAAATGACTGAACAGGTATTGCCCTTAGCCAGCCTGGGTCACCGAGAAATGAAGAGAGAAGACAAACACAATCACACACAGACTGAGAGGCAACTTCGCTCTGCATACGTCAGGTATGAATGTATACGAAACAGCTTCATGTCCATCCATCTGACAAGCTAAACTCCTCAAATGGTGTAGACCATTGAGCCTTACTCAAGAAGAGATAGGTAACTTGAAAGAGTTTATATCTAGTAAAGCGATTGGATTTGTTGTCCAAACATTCAATTGAAGACATCTAGGTCCAAATGTTTTCACAGTTAAATTCTAGAAAATATTTAAGAAAGATCTAATATCATGCCTGCACAATCCTATGTAGAATGTAAAACTTTTCAGTGCATTTTAGGACCTGTAAGTATCCTGACTCCAAAACAAGGTGCAAATATTAAAAAGAAAAAAAACCTAGAACAAACTATTACCAAGTTGAGTTTAGCAGTATGCATCAGGGCAAAATACACTGGGACCAAGTAAATTTATCCCTGCAATGCAAAACTCCAAAAAAACAACCAAATTAGTTCACTCCTAACAGACCATAGAAAACTTATGTGATCATCTCAATATTTGCAGGAAAAACACTAGACAAAGTTTAAATGTCATTCATGGCAAAAACTCAGCAATGTAGGAGTGAAAAGGAACTTACTCAAACCATAAAGGGTCTAAAGAAAATCTGCAGCTAACATCAGTTTTATAGTAAGGTCAAGAGAATGGAGTGGGGATGGAGGTCAGAAACAGATACATACACATTTGGCCAAATGATTCATGGTGAAGGAGCAAAGGTAATTCCAAGGAGAAAGTGTAATCTTTTCAATAAATAGTGCAGTGCTAAATAATTAGAGGTGCTTATGCAGACGAACTGATCAACCACAAATTAACAGTAACCCCAAACTTCACATTGTACACCAACACGAACAAATGACCTCAAAATGGATCACAAGGCCAGATTGTAAAACTTCAAAGAATAAAACCCTTATAAAGAAACACAGGAGAAAACCTTTGTGGCTGTGAGGTAAAGGATTCATGGTAGCAAAGACATGATCAGTAAAAGAAAAAAGTACATCAGACTCCATCAGAATTAAGTGCTTTCTCTCTCTGGGTGAAAGACACTGTTCACCATGAAGTGTCAGGTAGACCTGAAGAATTTACAAGTTTCATATCTGATAAAAAGTTGGCATAGAGGGTACACAAAGATGTATTTAAACTCAGTAACAATGAACAATCCATTAATTAAGTGGGCAAACAATATGCAGACACTTCACTAATGTTTATATCAGGTGGGAAATGACACATGGAGAGATCCTTACCATCAGTAGGTGGACACAAGCTGAAACCTCGGCAGCATGCTGCTGCATACACATTGCAGGGACTAAACTAAGAACTGGCAATACCAAGTGTCTTTCAGGGCAGTGGGGGCTCTCCCAAACTGCAGCTGGAAATGTAAAATGACAGCCATCTGGGAGGAGGTCTGACACCTTCTTAGATAGTTGGCGGTATACTCATCAAATGATCTAGAAGTCCTAGTGCCAAGTGTTCATCCGAACCCAAACACATACAAAAGCCTGTATGTGAAGGTTTAAACAGATTTGTCAAATATCTCAAAGCTGGAATCAATGCAATGTCTGTTACCTAGAGCATTGATAGAGCATTTGTGCAGGACTGGGGCGCAGCAGCATGAGCTGTTGACATGCACACATGTCACAGCATGGAAGAACTCAAGTGCGTGGTGCTCAAGAAAGCTCCAGGCTCAGAAGTGAGCACACAGCCTGACGCAGGCACCTGACCTTGAAATCATTAAGCCAGAGGGCTGAAAGCTGGCTGGTGTGGCCGGGGTGATGCTGAAACAGAGTTTGCCTGTGGTGGCGCACGACGGGAACTTTGGTGGTGACGGAGCTCTCCTCATCTTGACCATTGCAGCTAATAATAGCTGACCATGCACATATCCAAACACGGAAATGAATGCCAAGAGTTAGTTTTAGTATAGGCAAGTGAAATAGACACGAAGTAAAAGTAGATAACTAAGTACTTTCTATGCATTTGTAAACATTTTTTCACAAAGATGCTTGATTCCAAATCATTAATTTTAAGATGAATTATTATTTTATACCATTAAGATAGGAAAACAATCTAATTAAACTATGCCATGCCAAATAATTATAAGATGTACCTTATCTCAAAGTTGTGATAAAATGAAAAACCAGGTACCTTTAAATATATATAATGTGATATTCGTAAAGAAGGATTTATTTCCCAGCAGGCTGTGGCCTGGCTTTGGGTCTGGAGGACAGAAATTAGACCTGAGCCACAGGTCCGTGACTGGGGTCAGCAAGTACAGAGGACGTGTTCGGTCCTGGGGCGGCGGGCTCTGAGTGTGCCGAGCAATGGAGGGGGAATCACACCCCTACCCATGCATATGCCCACAGTAGTGTGGAGATACTATTTAGGTGTCATGATAAACGTTTTGCTCAGTCCATACAATTACTAGGTACTATAATCATACTTTCAATATACAGAAGGGAGAAAATCTTCCTTCACATTTTTTAAAGACCAAATGGAAGACATGAAGCTAGAACTGTCATTTATAAATGTGTCTCACTTAAGGTAAATTCAATATATGTATATATTCAGCTGGAAATAGATGAATTAGCAGGTTGTGACAGATGTGGCTGACTGCTTCATTCATCAGAACTCCCATGAATAGGAGATGGTCCTTTAAGGTCTTTAAATATTATGGCTGAGTTTGATTTGCACAGGTAACTTTAAGAACTTGTACCGTGAGGTTGATGTGTGGATGAGTAACAGTGTTTCTCCTGTGTGCATCGTATCTAGAGTAAGAGTTAGAAGATGTACCTTATCTCAAAGTTGTGATAAAATGAAAAAACAGGTACTTCTAAATATATATATAATAACTGTCGCATGTATCAGTGAAGCACTGAAGCCGACAGCGACCACATGGGCCTCAGTGTGGCCGTGATTCTGGGTAAGCAAATGCCAGAGGGTTTGTTCTGAACCCACAGCAAATTCCCGTGCCTTGGGAGAGAAAACAATGTGCAGTCCGTATTGCAGAGTTAGCACTGGCCTGCGATAGTAGCGACAATGCGCATAGTTCATACTGCCTGTTAGTGTCCAGTATCTATTGTGTGGGTTTTTAAAAGACAGAATCAACTGACCCAATTAAACATGCACTGTGAAAAATACCTCCTAATTTCTATGTGATCCATGCAGCCCTGAACTGCCATTAACCCAGCATTTCATGCTTTATGCTGGTAATGTGCGCCTAGAGAATGCAGGCCAATGTTCTGTAAAGTCGCTATAAATCACTTTAAGAGAAATCTACAAAATATTATTCAAACAATTGATGAAACCCTTTGTAACTTAAGTTCGTGTTTAATAATGTTGCTTGGTTATATATGTAAACATTGAATTTTCTTCATGGGTTTGACAGTGTTCAACAATGTTGGTAAATACATTAGTTCTTCCTTATTTTCAATGTTTATAATATACAGCTGTTTCCATGAATATAATGCCTGGAATACATTTTAGCATCTCAGCTGTTCATGAGATTTAAAGCCAAATAATGTGTAGTGTCACATACAGCAAAAAGAACCTAAGTGCTTTTATCACTAGGCACTGAGATGATGTCGCATGAAAGAAGGCACCCGCAACGACAGCGCTGTGTGTGCTGAGTGTGCACCCTTTATTAATGCTCGTGCCAGAGGGTCGCATCAGATATGCACTTGGAAAAGTCAGAAACAAAGCGATTGCCTAGGAATTGAACACGAATTAACCAGCCGCACTGGTCTGTGTGCGTCACTCAGCCTCAGAACGGTTTTGACAGAGAGGATGGGATTGCTTCTCTTCTCTATTCACAAAACACACTCAGTGCAGTGGGCTTTGTTTCCACCAACAGTTATGGCCATAAGTTAGCAATTCCAGAGTGTGGTTTAGTCAGTGTTTACATACACAGTCTAAAAAGCCAAACCATAAAAATCCAGAAAATGTAACACATCAACTATTTCATAATAAAAAACCAGCCTCGGTATATTTTTGTGCACCAAGCTATGTTTTTTCTATTGTATCTGATGCATTTGGGGCTGATAAATAACATAAATTTCAAAAAGTGTAGGCAATTTCTCCAGGAGCTTACAGTTTTCACAAGATAGATGAAGATATCACTTTTGACTTCAGTGTGGTATAGGCTAATGTGGCATTCAGTATAAATTGTTGAATATTCTTAAAAAGAACATTTAACTGATTATAGAAGTAAGTAAATAAGGAGATAGTCATAACTGTCAGAGGGAAATACTAATGATACAGTTGCTTATCTCAGTTACCCTGAGGAACCAGATCTCTGTTTCCAAACCGTCCATCCCTGACTCCTCAGAGAAGGGGCCGTGAAAGTGTGATGTGACCTTGGCAGTTTTCAAGGGCATAGTTTGGTTGATATATCAAATGTTAACAAACTGTTTAGGACTGCTTCATGTAAATTTGCTTTGATAGGATTGCTTCACAGTGATAGTTCAGAAAGGTTGGAAATTGGTCAAAGTAAAACATTTCCCACCTTTTCTATTTTAATTTGTATGCAAAAATCATCACAATATATCTGGATCTATAAAGTTACAAACACTCTAGAAGTCATCGCATCTCTGCTATGGTAGAAAAGGGTATGCGTGAGATGTCTACAATGGAGTACAGCTAAAGAAAGCAGAGTCTGGGTACCAATGCTTCCGGTAGGGCTGATATGAACTAATTTCACAGGCACAACCAACGGATGAACTCAAAGACTGTTGCAGTTTGTTTTGTGGGTAAGGAAGAGATGAGATCAAAGTAACAGTTTTAAAGATACCTTGATATTTCACTTTACAGCATAATTTTGGCACTTCATGGAGCATTTATTTCCCAAAGACCAGAGATATGGTATAAGAGTCGGGCAGGCCCCCGCACACCCTCGGCACTGGAGCTGGGAACCAGCGACACGAATGTGCAGCGAGGTGACATTCCAGGCATGCACACGCATGCGGCGGCCGCGGGGATACCTGCGGCCTTGCTTCAAGCACTCTCATCAGCGACTCTCGTTTCAGATTTAAGTCTTACAAATTCCCTCGCCACATCATCGCCAGTCCTCTGGGAGAGTATCCTGAGGATAGTCAGGCCCGTTTCGTCCATAGAGACGCTTTTCAGAAGTGGGTACCACGCCCCATGGCTCCCCTTCTCCGCAATGTGCTGCAGCCGGATTACGGTCATGCCGACCACCCGGTCCTCGCGGGCGAAGCAGTAGTCCTTCACCGCCAGGTGCAGCTCGTAGGCCGCTGGGCGGCTCTCCTTGCTCAGCGTGCTGTGTGGTGAGAAGCACATGGGGGGAAGCTCACTCACATTTGGAAAGCACTGTCGGAGATTGCTACTGGTCTCCAGGCGTTATGCTGGCAAGTAGATGGTCCCTGCATTTTAACCGCGACCCCTTAGATTTTACTTAGATTATTATATAGATAACAGACAGACATTCATCTAACATAAAAGCTCTTTCTCTCCTACGTAGAAACAAATACGCTTTGGTGCCGTGAGGTGAAACAGTTATAGTGATGGGCATTAAGTGCAGTGCTGTGCTCAGAGGCAGGGCCTCCTCCTGATAGCGAGCCTGTGCAGAGAACGGGGCTCCCGCTGGGAGCCAGGCCAGGGTGAGGGCGCTTGTGGAGAATTCCGCACACTTCAGCACCCGCTGGTGCAATCTTTAGGAAGGACTCCTGCATACCTGTCCTACCTAGGAGCCTTTCCTCGGGGGAAGGGACTAGCAGGCACTATTCAGAGATGCTAAATTGGATACAGGTTTCTGGAGTCAGTCAAATCTGCTGCAGCCAGGGGACCTCAGTGTCGTCTCCTGCGTCGACAGAGAGCCCTGTCAAGGGGGAAGCCGTGGACACCTCTCGAGACACAGCGAGCACAGCTGGCGGGCAGAGCTGCTAACAAGGAGCTGGGCGGCACTGCGTGAGCCGCTTCCCGCCCTCCTGCTCCAGCCCTGTCTCACTCTCGCTTGGACCGTCTTGCCTTCCTAACAAGTGCGCCTCTATTTGTTCGCTGACTCAGCTGCCAAAGCCCTCCTTTCCAGGGTGATTGTTTTGCTGCTGAGACTTTTACAGAGTCAAGCTTTTGAATCCAGGAGACACCGACAAGTAAATTGCGCACTTACTCTAGAGACATTCTGAAAATGCGAAAGAAAATGAGACACACAGAGGAGAGGGAGGCAGTTGTACCTGCTTTCACATTCGAACGCATCAGAATGCCACCCTTAGAGCCTGGTCCTGCAGAGCCCTGTCTAGGTCTGCTGTGATGCTATAAGCTTTGGAGCTCGCGTTTTAATGAGATGAAAGCGCTGTGCAGCGCGAGAGGCGGAGTCCTGCGAGCTGGGCTGGGAGCTGCGACCATGTGTGCGCTCTAAGTGTGCGGGTCTGGGCGCGTGTGGTGGAATAACGCAGTTCAAGGGGTAGACAGAGAAAGGCGTTCAGACTGCCGCAGGGTGTGCAGGAGGTTGAGAGTGCAGAACAGACCCAATACCAAGCCAGCCAGGCCCTGGTGCGTGTGTGCAGCTCCTGTCTGGCACTAGGGCAGCTGCTCAGACTCACGGGGTTAAATGGGGCCAGAGGGAGCATGCTCTAAGCTTACCCAGCCGTTCCTGGGGAAGCTCCACTTGGGTGTCCTGCAGGCTTCTTCAAGTTAACACAGATTTAAGGCCGAGCCCCGATGTCATTTCCTCACCTTATTCTCTAGCTCAGCAGGCCACTCTCTGCCCAGCTGCTCAGGCCAAAAACCTAGCAGCCCCCCGAGCCCATCAGGGCCTCGTGCCCCGTGGCTCCCATAGACCTACTCCCTGCCCTCCTTGGTCCTGGCAGTGGATGCCAACCTGTCTGCCGTGGTGGCGGGGCTCCTGCATGCTCTGGTTGCCAGGTGGGTTTGGCCAGAAGGAAGCATCATCGAAGCGTAGGTCCTTAACCTCGTCAGCCTCACGGGGAGGTGGGCAGCTGGCAAGAAGCTGCCTTTCCACAGGCCCTGCTCCTCTGCAGGTGGCTGGCTACATGTGACACCGTCACCTCCCAACCTCAGTCACCCTCTTCCCCTCTCTCCTCTGTGCCTTGGAGTGGTGAAGCCCACAGCCTTGCTCTTGCTTGCATTTCAAACACTGCTGGAAGCACGCCATCTTAGCTGACCCCAGACTGGTGCCCCGGACACAGCCTGCTTGCTCTTCACATCCGGCCCACCCCTCGAGGCTCTGTCCAGCATGGGAGCGAGCCCACGGACCCAGTGCTCCCTGCTGCTGTGTGTTTCCCTCCTGCCCTGCTCTCACACTCTGATCTCTTGCCTGGACCACTGCAGCTGCCTTCAGACTCTTCCTGTTTGATCAACAGGAAGAGTGTGAGTTCGAGTACCAGGCCAGGATGCTTCCCTCCATCTGAGCCCCGATGCAGCCCGGTGGACCAGAGTCACTCCCTGAGACTATGCAGAAATACATGTCTAAAGCACTCAAGCTAAAATAGTCATTGCCTGGTTAGATGTTTATAACCACTTTCCTATGTATTTTCTAAAGGTTTACTTTGGGTCCTTCTTCAACCCACCAGGCTGCTTCCTGTCTGGTCCTGACTATTTCTTTTACTGGACATGTTCTCACATCCCTCCCCAGAGGGCTGGTTCTGGAGTTTCCAGGCCAGAGCCCCGTTGGCTCAGTGGAGCAGAGTCGTGGCCCTGTGACTCATCCATGGCACCCACTCTCTGCAGAGTCTCTGTTCCCTGGGATGTGCTGAGTGATGGCTGTGTTTACTTTCTAGAGACAATATGATAACTCCCCCATAAGAGACCTCTATGCCTCACGCACCCACTTCCTGTGACTCTGCCTGGTATGTCAGCCACAAACAGCTGCGTGGCAGAGGAAGGAGGCTGCCAGATTGGCTTCCCTCAGCCCTCTCCCCAGAGTCCCTGAGTGCCTCTTGCTGGGCGGCAGCTCCTGCCTGGTGGGACGAGTGAGCTGGTTCGTGACTTACAACTGAAAGGTCTCGTTGTACTTGGGCGACCACGTGTTGCTCTTGGTCTTTGTGCCTTGCTTTCTCTTCTTGTCTCCAAGGTTGGGGCCCAGCATGCAGACTTCTACAAAGGGCCGGAACATCGCTGTGGTCTGCCAGTGCAGGTCATTAATGGCAATCACTGAAATCCAAGACGGAAAAGGGAAGGGAATGTGAAATTTTAGCAAATAAATGTGTGGAAATTTAGCTTCTCCTTGTGGTCATTATATAAAATAAATAAATAGGCTTAGTTATTTGTTTAGAGACAGGGTCTCACTTCGCGGTTCACCCTGGCCTGGAGCCCCCTAGGTAGTCCAGGCTGGCCTCAGCTTCCTGAGTGCTGGGATTACAGGTGTGCGCCACCAGGCCTGGCCTAACATTTTTATTTAAAAGAGTGACTTCTGAAGGCAAAACTTGCCTTTGGTGATGCCCTAGCCCCAGTGATGTGCAAAAGTTCTCAAAAAGAGCTGATTCCCTGGAAAGCTCAGTGGGCGGAATCTCAGCTTTGGTTGTGCTGCGCTGCTCTCTGTGACTCCTGAGAAGTTAGCGCTGCCCCTTAGGCTGGGCTCTGCTTTTCTAAACATTTCATGTGTTCATCACGAAATGTTTAGAAAATATACAGGAAATCGATTAATATAAAAATCTAACTTTACCTTTCAGAGGCAACGGGGCTTTAACTTCAGTGCTTTGGTGTGTACTCTTGCACAAATGGGAGCATGGTGCACTGCAGTCTGTGAGCAGCAGCACTCAGTAGAGCCCACCATAGGCGTCTAATTCAGTGTCTGTTTGGCTAGTGCAAGCCTGTGCCTCTGTGTGTATATCTGTCCTGTGTGTGACCAGACGCCATGCTGTCCCCCAGCTGGGTGTGGCAGACATTCTTAGTGGGTGTTCTTTGAAGATGACACCCTTGGGGCAGGGTCTCAGGATTGCAGGTGCACAGGACTCATTGAATTCTGACATCTGCCAGGTCCACAAAGTATTCTTCAAAAGCCTTTGTGAAGGACACGGATACTCTGTGGGTGCGTCCACTTGTCTGCATCCCTGCCGGCAGCCTGTGCAGCCTGGTTCAGATCCCAGCCATGGCACTTTGGGAATACCAGGGTACCCTAGGAAATGCATCTTAAAGCATACTGGGAGGACATGGTGCAGATCAAAGTGGATATTTAAAAAGCTCAGTCTGTAATGGTATAAAAATAGAACATGGGTGTAATGAGCAAAATGGGAACCCTTAAATTTCACCCTTGAAATCATCTGTGCATTAAGACTTTTTACAGTATAAAACCAATAGAGTGAGACATTTACTAACATCAAATTGTTCTTAATTATACAGAAAAAGAAGTAAGCATATAAATTCTGAGAGCAGCAAGTGTATCAGTACCAGTGTTCAGCAAATATCAGCAGCAGAGACTAAGCCCAGTGTAGATCCAGCTTTGCAAACTAGTCGCCAGTCGATTTAAGCCATTTAGAGCTTCTGAATAAGTCTAATATATGGGCCATTGACAGTTTCTGTTTTAAGCCAGAAGCTGTGGTTTTCTCAAGAAAGTCTCAGCACGTCCTATAATTAATGTGTATATTGTAAGCTAGAGATGAGAGAAATCACAGTTTCATGTGTCGTTCTTGCTGGGTTTGAAAGGTTATTGGCTGTTGGTGTATCTGTACGTGACTCTACCTTTCACAGTGACCTTGTGCTCGCCAGTGCCTGGAGTGGCCGTGATGTCCACGTGGACAGAGATCTGGCCCACGGCGTCCTTGGAGGAGTGGCCTGCAAGGAAGTGGAGGTTACTGCTGGGTTCTTGGGTTCCCTGGGGATGGACACCCTTGTGCTCTGTGTGCGAGGGAGGGCTGAACAGACCCGCCCATCAGTGGCTCAGCGTGAGTGCTGAGCAACGTCTACAGGACTCTGCCCTCTGGGCTTGCAGCCTAGATGTAACCCCTGAGCTGAAGCTTTGTATGGACCACAGAACCCACAGCACACCAGTTGGCGGTGGCCGCTGTGAGAAGAACTTACTTTACCCTGTGTTCCATTAAGCTTGACCTGTCGTTCAGACACAAGGGACACAGCTGCTAGCTTTTCACTCTCTGATAAGAGCCTTTCTACACTGTGACTCACCCGTGCACTGGCGACAGGAAGTGGACCTTTTAGGGCACCTGCTCTCATGGAGCTCCCAGCGGCCAGCAGAGACTGAGTCCTCAAGGTCATATTGTGTGTGATAGGGCAGATCCGAGACATTACAGAGGGCATGAGAAGGAGGAGTCAACTCATGCAGGTGAGAGTTTAAACACACTGCATTGGAAACTGCCTGTGATTTGGGGTCAGATGAAAGATTCTATTCACAGTTAGCCTGGATAGTCTGCTGTGTTTAGTCTCAGTTATCTTGTTTGAAACTGTCCATCCTCCTGTCTCAGCCTCCCAGAGTGCTGGGATTAAAGGTACTCACTTGTACACACACACACCTACTAACATATCATCTATGAACAAAGTACCCTTTTCACAAATTGGAGCATATACACTAGTTATTCGTCTTCTTTTTATCTTTCCACCTAAAATTAGGTGATGGAGATTACTGTATTTCAGTCTATATAAAGCTGCCACATTCTTTCCATGACCTGGAACATCACAGCCCAAACTACACAGTAAGTGCTCAAGTTACTTGAAAATGATTGCAATGATTTGCAGTTGAAAATGAATCACTGAGATGCTTACACAGATTCAAGTATTTAAAGTGCCACAATGTCTAAGACATTGCTTGTGTTTGGCCATTAGCTTACTAAGTGGCTGTAACCCATTTGCAGTCGTCTCCAACTTCTTGCTACTGCAGTCTCCGGAATCACTGCCCCTCACTCATGGAAGCTCATTCGCAGTGGAATTCTCAGGCACGGACTATCTTGCTGATAGCTGAAAGCTGGGGCCCAGGCAAGAGGCTGGCAGGGAAGCTGCTGAGCTGGGAGTGTCCTCTTTGGTCTCCCTCCACAAGGCCCCCTCGCTGGAGAGCCCCAAGTCCACTGTCCCTCAGTCTGGACTTTTGCCTTGGCCTATAGAGGCTGTGACTCGAACACTCATCTGTGGTGTTCGTGAAGAACAAGACTATTCTCAGGAATGAATGGCTGATGTCCAAGGCGGGCCAGGAGCTTTTGAAACCCTCAGGCTTCCCCTGCAGAAGACAGAGAGGCTCTCTGGGGGGAGCCAGGTCAGTGACCCTTGGAGGCCAGAAGGGTGGTTACTCTGGCGTCTGCCGCTGCACGGAGAAATGCTGCTGAACTTGGGGTCACCACTGGCGGCGCTCGGCAGACAGCCTGGTCTGCGTGCAGGGGCTGGAGTGAGGGGAGAGCAGACCACGGAGCAGCAACTGGTGGGCGCGGAGCTGCGCCCTAGCATCGCGCTGGCCGCAGCGAGGAGGAGCAGGGCCCGTGCAGGCCACGCGGAGGCCCACAGTCACGACCTTGCTCCCCGCCCTGCGAGCAGGGGAGGACGTGGAGGAGGGCGTCTAGCCTTCCTCCTCGCTGCTGCGGTCACCCTTTCAGCTGTGTGGGGGGAGGGCAGCTTTGCAGTCCCGTGTGGCAGGGGTCCCGTCATAATATTTCCACTTAATAAGCTGAAGGCCCGACGCCGGGAGGAAGCCGCCCTGGAAACCTGCGCAAGTTGCTAAGGGTGGCCACAGCCTGCGTGGTTGGAACACAGATTGACGCCCAGAATAGAGGCTGTGCTGAGAGCTCACCCAGGAGCGCCAGCACGCTGGGCCTCGTGCTCCTGCCAGAACTCCTCCTGCTGGGCTCCCATTGGAGAGCACAACCCCCACCACCCTGTGCTTCTGTGTGCCCCAGTTACGGTTTACAGTTTTCTTCATGTACATGTTTAAAAAGTTAGTTCCTAGTTATTTTATTATGTGTGATGTCAAATTAGATTATTTTTCCATTATAACTTATAATAGGAAGGCTAATAATTTTTGTAATTAATTTTTATACAGATGACTGAATTTTTAATAAAAGACTTTTAATTAATCTTTTGACATTTGCAGGTGTACAGTCATGCTTTCAACGAGGAAAACACCTATTTGTATTGCTTGCCTTGGTAATTTTTGGGCTTATACTTATACAGATGCCGACTGGGAGGAGTTAGACATGGATGTGTTTGTTACTGTCTGTTTATCTCTGAACATCCCTCTCCGCTACCCTGGACTCCAGGCTCCCCCGCGTGAGCACTCAGCATCGACCACACTGCTGCACCTGCTTAGGTCCGTCCCCCGGGGCCCAGGCAAGAGGCTGGCAGGGGAGCGGCTGGGCTGGGTGCTTCTTCGGTCTCCATCCACAAGGCCCCCTCGCTGGAGACCCCCAAGTCCACGGTCCCCTCAAGCAGCCCCCCGGGGGGCGACACCCTCTGCCCCGGCTCTGGTGATTTCTCCCTTCCCGTTCCTTCGGTCGGAGGGAGGCCGGTATGCTGTCCTTCCGGCCTTCTCGTACTCTGCCTGTGCTTTGCACAGGGTCCCTTTATCAATCCTCCTCCATTGATCTTCGCGTTTGTCGCTGTCTGACTCCTGCTGGGACCTTGATGAGCAGAGTGATGGGCATGGATCCGCTCTGACCATAGTGAAAGGCTCCCAGTGCTCCCTAGTATTCCTGGTTTTGTGGGTCAGTGATGCAGCCTTTGGGAGTGAGGCGGGGAACTTAAAATACAGAAGCTCGGCTGCTTGGAAACTGTTGCTGTGGTGTCGTGGGGAGAGGACTCTGGAGGTGGCTCTGGGTGCTGGGCTTGAGCTCAGGTGAAAGGTGTCAGGAAGTGAGATAGACCCCTGTGTGGGCACACGAGCAGGCTGGTGGTCCAGAAGGCGCTGGGGGTTCAGTGTGGATGGGCGTGGATACGGGTGTGGCGAGTGGAAGCTGAGGCAGGCAGTACCTTGAATTCCATTTAAAAGTCCTTAGTGGACGCGGTAAATGTTTGGCGCCCCAAGGGCCATTTATTCCAGAGCTGCTGGAAACGCTCTGCAGTTCCTGGTCTGCATGGTCTGGACTGAGGTTGGAGGAAGAACCCCCCTCACTTCTGTCCAGGACGGCTCACAGTCGCGCTCAGTTCTCTTCACTCAGCCGCACAGCCGCGCCTCATCACACCCAGGATCAGACCCAGCCCCGCCTCTCCCGAGGGCCCTTGCCTGCCCCCTGCACTGTGGGCATGTGCTGTTATCACTGGACAAGTTATTCCACATTTCCACGGTGTCAGCAAGAAAAGCTGCACATTGGGACACCTTTCTCTACTGTTCTAGGGAGCCCATTCAAATATCTCTACTATAAGTTCTTGTAGTTTATTCTAAAATGACCTTTAATTATATTCTTGAGTACCTCTAATATTACATAAAACAGCACAGAGACTGGGGCAATGGAATCTGACTGTCCTTGTTAAGAATCTGCACCGGTCACTCATCAGCACTTCAAACTCCACCAACTTTCATTTCCTAATATTTAAGAGTATCATTATTTTAGGCTACAAGCAGACTCAGCAGTACAAACCCTACAGACCACTGGGAATGAAAAGAATAACCCACTGGGTCTTAGAGGACCCAAGAGGACCTGAGAGAGCAAGCGGCCTTAGACTCTGTGGGTGCAGCTCAGACCATAATGTTAAGTCAAATCAGACACAAAGCTTAAACAAGGCATAGTTTCTCTTAAATAAAAACCCTTTTGCTCTAGCAATTTCTTTTCTATGAACCTGACTTGTAGAAACATTAGTACAAATGTGTATGACTGACATTCTGGTACAGTGGTTTAAAATCAGACGATCTATGGTTATAAGAAGTAGAACAGTGAGCCCATCACGATACCTCTTACGGGATGCTATGAACTCGCACTAGAAGCGTGACGGGAATTTGTATGTGAGACATGAGGCAGAGTATAAAAAACTAGACAACAGAGCAATGCGCACATTCCCCATGGCGGGAGGCTGTGAGGCCACTGCAGTGTGACGCAAGTTCGGGAAACAGTGATGTGCACGAGCACGGATGGAGCTGGCTGGGGTCCCAGCTTTTCCACCCTGAGCCTTTGTGCTACCTGAATGGTTTCAGTGAGCAGTTACCATCTGTTCAAATGTTTCAATGCATGCAGAAAAGAGCCGGACGGCTGGAGCAGGACATCAGAGATGAGAGGCTCCTTCCTCTGACACCAGTCCCCGTGCTGCCCTCTCTTCGAGGACACACGTTTCCCCGAGGCGTGGTTAACCTGACCAGGACACTGCCAGCCCTGCCAAGCAGGCCTCCTCTCCAAATCTCCCAGTGCACCATGGGCGGGGAGATCACTGAGCAGCGCTTTGAGGCACAGGTGAGGGAACAGGGTCCCTTCAGTCTGGTAACAGCTGCCTGGACAACAGCAGAGACAGAACCGACACCCTGCGGTCAACAATCAAGTGTGTCCACTCGGAAGAACGCTAAAAACCTACTTAAGCAACAAAGAAATTGCCTTTGCTGTGCACTGCGGTGGACATGGAGAGATGATGGGTTCTCAGCAGTGGGCACAGGTTCCACACAGGCAGGGGTGCCGAATACCCGGGGGGTACTGAAAGGGGAAGCCAGGGACAGGAAGGCAGACTTGCAAGGGAACTGTGGCTCCCCTTACTGCCTACAGCGGCCGCTCGCAGGGCAGTCAACCACAGATGAACCCCTGGAAGGCTGCGGGCTCCGGGATGACAGCTCCGACCTTCCATCAGGAGCTGCTCTAAGCCCAGGGTAAGGGAGTTACAGGGACAGACAAGGGCTTTGTTGGGAGGCACCAAGCACAGCAAGCAGACGCAGCGCAGATCCTATGCAACCGCTGTTTCCTCTGTTCCTGTTTTGCTGATTGAGCACTACACAGGGCCGTGCTGACTTCGGAATCAAGGTCAGGAGCGTGTGGGAGGACAGACCGTAAGGAAATGCAGTTTCTGCATCCATTTACCTGGTGAGTTTCACAGGAAATGGAAATCCAAGAATCACGAGTCGGTGCACAGTGGCTCTGGCCTCTTGAGAAATAGAATAAATATGTACACAGACTCTACTAGAAGATATTATTTCTGCACTTGGAAAGGTCTGGGTTTGAGTCCTGGCTCCACCCTGTGCTGACTGTGGCTGGGGACAACCACTTTGGGTTCTTTAGCCACGGAACGAGACGGTCACACTCCTTCTGCAGGCTGATGAGCACAAGGCGGGTGCCTTGGGCTGGAATTCCCATCTAAAACATGCTAGGTGTGTGCAGATCAGTGTGGAGGCCCTTCAAGAAGCTGAAGACAGGGCTAGCATCTGAGCTTGCTCTGGCACCCCTTGGTACATACAAGGAGGAATGAAAGGCACCGTGCCACGGGGACTCCTGCACGGTTCACAAAATCACTCATAAATATTGATTCCCTTTTCCATGCCTGTTTTGATGTGGATAAAATGCTCTACCTAATCTGTTTTAAAGTCTCATTTCATATTATGGAAACTTTAAAAGCTGTATATGTAGTTTTAGGGGACAGTATCTAGTACACATTAGTTTTTTATTTAAGCTAAACTTTAGATTGGAACAGGCAGCATGATTTAAGCATCTACCCTTACAGTAATATCTATTTTCTTAAACCTCATCCAATGAACGGAGAGAAAACTGACATTTTCAAACTGTGAACAGTGCAGGCAATACTTTTGAGGAGGTCTTAGGTTTCAAAGTAGACACAGAAATACAAAAGCACCCGTTTGCCTGAGGCCATGAAGGGCCTTCTAGCCGAGAAGTAGCTTTCAGAGATGGTCCCCCTTTCATACTGTCACCTAACGAGCACCTAAGCAGTGCTGAGGAGGCCTAGGGAGGGACAGCATTAAAAATACTTTTTCTTTCTAGAGAAAATGGACTTAACTCTGAAAAAGAGCAGATGTGCCTGGACAGTGGATCTCAGCACCAGGCTCGATCGGGGGCAGTGAAACACCGGCATCTCATGGCGGGATGTGCCCTCGGTGTTCCGCATCCCTCGGGCTCAGTCCGGACCGGGCACGGCTGGTGTCCTCCTTCTCTGTGCCCCCTTTGCCAAAGCCATTGGGACTGGACCTCTGCCACGGCCCAGCACTGCCTCCTTGTATAGTGCAGGCTGTGCCGCTCCCTGGGCACTACCTCCCTGTAAAGTTAAGGCGGCCTCACACACATACTTTGTAAAGGTTAAAAAATAAAACAAATACATGAATGGAGACTGCAGTCAGATGCCTTCTCCAACCTGTCCATTGGGAAGACCTCTTTGATATAATTTCATTTAAAGCTTTAAGTATGCTGTATTTTGATTTGTTAACCAGGGGGAGGATTCTGTCCTGTTGGGTCCCTCACACGCTGGCTTTGCTAGGGACATCCTCTTCAGTGGTCTCTTGGAATAGTGACATCCCCAAGCCACCTCCTGGACACCATAGTGTTGTGCTGCCCGTGCTGGCCCTAGAAGACGTGCTGAGACAGGAATATTATACTATCAGAAACAGGGCTTTTTAAGAGAGAACATCAAGGAGTCAGCCTCACAAGGCAGCCTGTTACTTCCTGGATCAATGTTAAGAGTCACACCTTCTCTCAGAGAACTGGGGGGCCCTGAGGAAGGTGAGCCCCAGAGGATGGAGACACTTGATGTGATCCTCAGTGGCCATCCCTCTTCACCAGCAAATCTACACCCAAACCCAGAGATCACAATGGGGGCTTCTCCTGAGTTAAGAACAGAGTATAATTTCAAACATTTGGTTGTTTTCTTAGTTGGAAAATAATTAAAAGCAACCTACAAGCATTAGCTACATAGCTGAGTGCAACCTTGCTCTTGTCTGTCATGGGAGGTTGCACATTCTTTAAAACTCACCCTTTCAGAAATTTCTGAACAACTGAGGAAAGCATCGCGATGTCACCCACAACAAGCAGGTGCACCATGATGTCCGATGTGATGAAGACACCTGTCAGCTGGGCAGGTGGGGTTGGGAGGAGCAGCGGGCAGGGTGCAGGGCTCAGCTCTGCGAGCAGAGGATGAGGGCTTGGGGCGGGCCGAGGGCACAGATCCAGTACTTGGCATCGGTGGCTGAAGGAGCTCAGAGGGTTGCGGAGCCAGCGGGAACAGGCACAAAAGGACCATGCTCAGTACAGCGCTTTCCAGAGTCCAGACAGAGAGGTCCCAGTGCTGTGGCCACCCAGGGAAGAGCTGGCTGGGGCTGTCAGCGACAGGCCTGATTCTCTGTACCCGGTGAAGGACGAACGTGGTCCTGCAAACAGGTTCCTGGCCGCAAGCTGACTGTGGGACGATGATTAGCAGATTAAGTGCCTCTCCACACACGGAATCAACATGTTCTCCAGAAGATGCCTGTAAAGCCATTTTCCGAGTACCAGTTTTCTCACTGAACATGTAAGCCATTTCAAAGGGCACTCAGGTGATGAGGAGAGTCACACTTAGGAGAGCTCTGAGAAGAAGGCCCAGGCGTGGAGGCCTAGTTTGTGGCGCTTCCCCAAACCCAGGACAAACTCAGAAACCCCACACTGGGGACCGTGAGCAGCTCGGAACAGGTGGCATGGAGTGGGTTCCAATCCCTGCATCCAGGAAGGCAGGAGACCACTGATGGCCTGAGGCCTGCATGCAGCTGTGTCTGTGAGCGAGGAAGGTAGGAAGGAGGCAAGGACCCCAAAGCCCAGGATGTCACCACTCCAGCCTTGCCCGCAGCCCTGCCGCTGGGCGGACCGCAGCCCCGCACCACAGAAGGATACACTGGGTCACACGAAACTGTGGGCAGCTGCAGAGGCTGCCGCCCAGCAGCCCATGTCCTAAGGAGATGGGCTGTGGGGACGGAAATGACTCGGACATCACAATAGGACGCCGTGTGTCTAAGGAGTCGCTCCAGGCATTCAGCACCATGAAAGCAAGACAGGGCTCCCCTAAGACCAGGAAGCAGCTGGAGAGGTTGGGGCGGAGCTTCTGTGGACTGGCAGAAGTCACTTGCTGGCCTTGGTGTCCTGTCCTTGTTTGCTGTGGCTCTGAGTTCTGTGCTGTATTTTACAGTACAGTTACAAAAGATAATGAAAGTTCAAAGTAAAACTGTCAAAACATCTGTGATTGTGCCTTATAATAAATATGAAAATATATAAGCATAAGAAATATGGACAGAATCATATTGAAATGAAACTGTTCAAACACTCGCTCTTGCTGGGACTGGACGCTGCTTCCTGTCTCCTTCTGGGAAGGTTGTTGGGGCAGCCTGTGGCTTCTATGCAGCTCCTGAGCCGCTGACAGCTGCTTCCCGCTCGGGGCAGCTGATCATCCCTTCTCAAACGGAACCGAAGCAACTGTGTTCACTACTCTGGGTAGTGTGTTAATGAGCTATCATGGAAATTAAGGTGTTCAGAAATAAAGTTACCCTCTGCCCCCAGGCTGGGACGTGCTCAGGAAACCACCCCAGGTTTGCTTCTCCAGGCCTTCTTGGCCCTGGGGGCGGGGAGGACTCAGGCGTCCTCTGGCTGTGCGGGGAGGGAGCTCCCCCAAGCAGGGCTGGTCAAGTGAGGAGCTGGGCGCCATGGAGGTGTGGGGGGTGCTCACAGGCCGAGGCAGAAGGACATCAGGGCCGCCTCTGCCCAGCTCCCCTGTGGCAGCAGCTAGGACTCAGCCAGCTCTGCCCTTCCGCTGTGACCTGACTTGCCTGCTTCCACTGCTCCATTTCCAGGGCAAACGAGGTCTCAAGGGCCTTGATGGCAAACCTTTCAGAGCTTTCAAACAGCCTGCCGTGGCACATGTGCCAGAGGTTCTGCGCCGCTGCTCTGAGGGGTGGCAGGGGCCCTGGGACGGATCGGGTGACTGTGCAGGTGGGAAGGAGCAGACAGGTGCTTGGGCCGCTGGCTACCCCCACCATGGACAGAGGCCAGTGGTAGGTGGGATGGGTGTCACACTCGACCGGATCACAAAGCTGAAGGAGCTCTGCTGAGACGCTGTGAGTCAGTCAGCTCATTAGCTGCCTGCAGAGATGGCCAAGTGATACAACACGGTGACTCCACTTTGCCCACATTTTACGTGTCTCTTTCCTCTTTTGTGAGCTGATATCTGATCAAATCTTACCCAAGCAAGCTCTCGGGCCCCAGTGTCTTCTCAGCCACCCTACCTTTGGGGGCTCCCTCCTGCCACTGAACACCCATATATGTCTGGCTTGCATCTGAAGCAGTCTTAGTTGTGGCCTACTGCTCTGCTCCTTGATGAGAAACCCTGCTTTATTACCCTCTGCACAAAGGCTAAAAAAGTTTGTTGCCAATTTGACCAATTTAACTTATATCTGCTGCACAGCAGGCCCAGGGCTCTTTGTAGCTGGGAACGAAGGGAGGGTATAGGCGCTCTGATGTACGCGCGAGCTGCGAGCGGCCCGTTGGGTTCAGCGCCGCCCCACCAGCATGGACAGCAGTGCTTGGCCGGACTCTTCCCCAGTGAGGGGGTCATTTTAGGGTGCAGCAGAGGGAGGTATTTTTGTTTTGTTTTTGCTAACAGAAAAAAGTTCTTCTGTACTAGAAACAGGTACCACCAAACATGGACTAGGCCAGAGAAATGTTCTACAACCCAGAAATGTTTATCAATAGATACGTGAAAAATAAGGCACTGAAATGAAACACATGAGTGTTCTCAGCTGGTCAGTTATTGTGTTGTCAACAACACAAAAATACCACGTGGACAAGGAAGCTCGAGGTGACCTAATCCAGTCACCTGAGCTTGCCTATTCTCAGATTGGACTTTGGGTCCCAGCTCCTCTGGCCCACACCTGCCCCATGAACAAAGTCTCTCTGTCCTACCTCTGACCTTTGATGACAGAATCTTGCGTTCAGAGAAAATACCTTCCCACAGTGACTGGGGCTCCATTGAGATCCCTCCCTAGACCTGCCTTTCCACACAGTGTCCCTGGGTAAGGTCACTACTCTCTGGGGACTTAGGGAGGAAACAGTCCAGGGCCTGCCGTGTTCACAACAGTATGTGCTGCCCTGAAGTGAACATCTGCCTGTCCCACACTGCTTCTCCCCACAGCGAGCTGCGTCGCCAACTGCTCTGCCGGAGGAGTGGTGTCCAGCCTTCTCTCTGTTGCAAAGCACCTAGCAGAAGAAGGTGTTAAGGAATGATAATACACCTGCAAAATTAAACCTCGACTATTGCTTCTCCTCAAAGAAAAGTAAGAAAAACAATTAGTTGAAAGCAAGAGAAATTGCTAGCTTTTCCAATGCCTCTAACTTTAATATTGTTCTCTTCGAATTTACTTCCAGTCACTGGGGAGAGGCAGGTGGAGAGGAGGAGCTCATATTTTACTGTAGGTTTTAAATATTAAGAAGAAAAGGACCAGGTACCTTTCTGTTCCACACAGGACAGAGCAGATGATCAAATGACCTTCCCACCTACCTAGGGGGAACATGTCTAGACACGGGATTCATCTTCCACTGTGTAAGTGATTGAACACGGAAGTAGGTTGCATAAAGGAGACTGTTAAGAGCTGCATAAATCAAGTGTTTGGGCAGTTTAGACACTGGGCTGCTATAGGAACAACTGCCCTCTGGAGGTTGTTGCAGTGCCTAGATCCGTAGTAAATATCTTTGAAGAATCTTATGTTTTTAAAACTTGGGCCATCTCCCTGGGGTTGGAGAACAGATTCTTATCTTTTATGCGGTCTGTAGGTGGAGGTTGTAATGACTGAGGGAGGCACCAAGGAAACACAGATCACATCGAAGGTTTTTTTTTTTTTTTTTTTTGTGGTACTGGGGATCGAATTCAGGACCCTGCGCTTGCTAGGCAAGCTTATTCCACTGAGCTATATCCCCAGCCCCTACACATTGAAGGTTTATGGAAGGTACAAAGTCAAAGCAAAATGAAGACAGCTGGGGCCAAATTCAGAGGAAATTGTTCGGCCTTTCTGTTTTATTTATCTGCACCTGAAACTGACAGAATCACACATGTTTGGCAGGAAATGCACAGGATGTGTACTCCTAAGGACGTGGGGATTTGTATACCCGCTGCTAGAGATGAGATTTTAATTCTTAACTTCTTTGGACCTCTTTTTACCCTCACTGCCAAGACAGAAGTAGTAGTATTTCTCTACCTATGTTTTTGTGATTGAACAAATTTTCATATATTTGATAAATGAAAGTTTGTTTTTATTCTAAGTTATTGTGAGCAGGGTGAAGAAGGAAGAAGTGGGATGGTGATAGAGTGACAGCACTGTCTTATTTTTACTTAAATGTCATTAATAGCCCTTTTACAGTAGCACCTTTGCTTCTTTTCATTCGTTGAGCACCAGTGTCCTGCATATAGAAATGAAAAAGGCAACTACGGTAGGCTGGATCCTGGGTTGTGCCCCAGGGCCCACGTGTTGGGGGCCTGTCCCCAGCCTGGGGTCCTTTGGGGTCCCTCAGCAGGTGTGGCTGGTGGGAGGCAACCAGGCCACGGGAGACACAATCCTGAAAGGGACACCGGTGTGTCAGCCCTTCCTGTCTTGGTCTTTGCTTCCCTGTGTTACTCGGCAAGCACCCTGTATGTCACAAGCTTCCGCCATGATGTCTGCCACAGACCCAAAAGCAAAGGGTGAGGCACCCAAGGGCTGATACCTCTGAATCTGCAAACCAACAAAGCCCCCACCGTTTATAAACTATCTCAGGTATTTTGCTCTAGTGATAGAAAACTAACTTACACAGCAAAAGTACCCTTTCTATCATTTTTGAGGGGAAACAACCTCTTCCTTCAAGTACATGGATTCCTGTCTCAGTACAACAAGCCAGAGCTTCCTGAGAGCCTGAGGGGTGATAAATGCTGCACTGATAATTTACATCAACTTTAGGAGTTTCAAGTACTTTCTGACATCTGAGCAGGCAGATGTAGGGTATTTAGTAAAAATTAGGGACAAATTTGGGGTATGAGTAAAAATTAGGTCATCAAGTCAATAGAAATGAATCATGAAATAACAATTTTAAATATATATGCACTCAATATAAAAAGCAATTAACAGACTAAAAGGGGAAGATAGACTCCAAGCCCATAACATTTAAGAAATTGATCACCCTACATTCAAGAATGGGTGGGTCATCTGGACAGAAAAATCAAAGAGATGGCAGTGTTAGATTGCAGCCTGGACCCAGTAGGTCTAACAGGCGTCTATGGAATATTCTGTGCAGCAGCTCCAGAAAGCCCTTCTCTTACCAGCTGTGGACAGCTCCTGGCTCTCAGCCAATGACACCCATAAAGCAAAGCTCAACAGAGCCTCAAAAACAAACCGCAATAAGCATCTTTTTGACCACAGTGGAAGTACATAGTTAATATTACTGCAAATACCACTTAGAGTTAATCACAAGTTGGTTATGGAAGAGATTTTAAAAGTTTTTGAAACAAATGAAAATGAATATGGAACATACTGTAAAAGCAGGGCTAGGAAGAAGTTCATAGAAATCAGTGTGTACATCAAAAAGTAAAAAAATATCAAGGAACCTACAGATGAACCTCGAAGAACTAAAAACAGCAAGACTAACGCTCCTAGAAAAACAGTAAAAGAAAGAAAAGGGCCTGAACAGAAACATAAGAAATGGATAGTGTTGAGTGAAATAAGTCAGACAAAGATGCCTAATACCAAGTGGTGACCCTCATCTGAGGCAAGCAAAGTACCACGAGCACAACACAGGATGGGAGGAGGGAGGCAGGCGGGTCTCCTGCAGATGGGAAGTGGTCAAGGGACCAAGCGTGAGAGGGGGCGGGGGAGGTGAAGGGGAAGTGGGCAGAGTAAGGACCAGCCATGAGCAGGAACAAGTAACTGCAATGAAGGTAAACACGTACGCCATGACCATGAGCTAAGAATGACACTGTCAACAAGAACAAAGATGGGGAAAGGGGTTTTGAGGAGGGAGGGGGCAGGAGGGGAGGGACAGGACTCAGGCAAGATGTACTATGTGCACGCACTGCTCCCCAAGATGACTAAACGGCGTGTTCTGCAAACATGCACTAATAAAAAATCTGTAACTATACGCCATTCTAGAATTTTGGGATACTAACATCAAAATAAATAGTTTTCTAAATCTGAAAAAAAAGAAATGGAGATTAAACAGTAAAAAAAAAATCAATGAAACAAAGAGCGGAGTCTTCTAAAAGGCGAACAGGAAAGAAAGGACTTAGCTAGATTAAGAAAAAGAAGGATACAAAATCAGAGATGAAAAGGGAACCGTTAACCCACAGAAACATGAAAGATCATTAGATTAATATGCGTAACTCCACAGCAGCAAATTTGAATCACCTAGGATAAATGGACAAATTCCTAGAGAAATATACCTTACAAGAATGAGTCACGAAGAATTAGAAAACCTGAACGGACCAATGTCAAGGAACAGGATTAAATTGGTAACCCCAAGTGCCCCAGCCCCGATGCTTCATGATGTGTTCCACCAGACATTTAAAAAAAAAGCCCATACTCATTCTTCTGACGTAATTAAAAAGGAGGAGGGGGGATTCTTCCAAACACATTCTACAAGGTCAGCATTACCCTGATACCAAAACCTAAAAGGGAAAACTGCTAGCCCATATCCTTTACGAGTATAGAGGTAGAACTCAACAAGAGTCTAGCAAAATGAACCCTATGACGCACGGAGCAAGTGGATTTATCCCAGAGACACAGGACGAGTGAATGCATGCAAATCAGACGCAGTGATAGCCACGTCGGCAGAAGGAAGGGCCAGGTAGGACAACTGCTTCAGGAGATGCAGAAGAGGCATCCGACAAAATTCAACACCTCTCAAGATTGAAATGCAGGACAAGTTAGTTCTAGAAAGAACATTGGCAATTAGCGAACAGCTAACTTTACAGCAGATGGGGAATAGCTGAAAGCTTTCTGTCTGAGACCTGGAAAGGGTTCGACTTTCACCACTTTTAATCAGCTCAATGCTGGAGTCATAGAGCATTCTAGCAAGAAACAAAAATAAGTGTCCCCCAAGTTGGAAAAGAGATGGTCAAACTGCCCATTTGCCAATGACACAATTTCACATATAGAAAAACCCCCAAACTCTAACAAAAGCTAATAAAACTAATTAAGACTTCCACAGAGTTGCAGGATACAAAATGAACGTACAGGCATCTGTAGCCTGCTGTAGACACCACTGACAGGACCAGAAAGCACCTGTACGTGAAATGCACAGACACACACAGAAGCACAAGCGGCACACGGCCTCACTCACATGTAGGGTTTGAAAAGCTGCACTCAGAGAAGTCGAGGGGAGCTCACCGGAGGCTGAAGAGGGGGGCAGAGTGGGCGGGGCGTGGGCGGGGCGTGGGCGACGAGCACCAGGTGAAGCTGGGGAGGACGGCCATGCCCTGTGCAGCGAGGACACGCAGGATGGACACAGATGACAACTGAGTCCTGGTCATTTCTAATCACTAGGTGCATTTGAAATTTCTGTCATAAAGAAATGGTCTCTGAGGAGATACAGATGTTTAACTTGACTTAAATGTGACTCTGTGTACTTGTGCTGAAACATTACATGAAGCTCTGTTAACACACATAATTCTACGTGTCAGATAAAACCAGAAAGTAAAAGTGAAGTGGTCTTAGATTTACGTGAACTTTAAAGTGCTTGGGTACAGACTTCTGGGAAGATGGCGACCAGGTGAGCGGCAGAGGGAAACTCTCCCAGAGACCGATCCTTTGCGCGCGGGTGCCCGGTCCGTGGATGCGAAATTCCAACTGATCGTGTTGCTCTCCGCGGCCTGAGCATTAAAGGGCCCGCTGGACAAGCCGAGCGGCGAGAAGTGGGCGGATCCTGAGAGCTGGTCGCCCCAGGCGATCGGCGCTGTGCTTGGGCCGCAGCTCGGCTCAATCCACGTACGGCCGAGAGAGCGATTGCGGCGGGCGGACGCTTCCAGCTCCTGAACCCAATCGGCTCGGAGGCGGCTGTACCCAGGATTTGTTGGAGGCGGTGGAGCAGAGTAAACTCAGAGAATGCACTCCTGGGGCAGGCTGCACCTATCTGGGCAGCGGTCCGGGATTCCGCTCAGAGCCCCGCCCCCGCAGCCGGCGCCTTGCAAACTTGGCAGCTGCCTCGGCAGCTCCTACGAGAAAGCCAAGGAGGCGGAAAAGCGCCAGGGAGCGCCAGGATCTCCTGCTGGCACGGATCTCGGAACGGGAGAGCCGAGTGAACACTGCAGCAGGATTTCTGAGTCGGGAAGAAGCTCGATCCAGGGAGATACATCTGAGCGGCATTCCTGTCTGCAGGATCCCAGGGTGAGTTGATTGGGCACCCTGACCGTTTTTTTTGAGTCGGGGAGAAGCTCCGCCCAGCGAAGGACATCCGAGCAGCTTTACTGACTGCAGGATCCCCAGGTCGGAAGAGCTGGTTGGGTGCCCCGACGGGATTTGTGAGGCGGGGAGGAGCTCCACCCAGGGAGGAACACCTGAGTGGCCCCCTGCCTGCAAGGTCCCTGGGACGGCGAGCTGTTTATGCGCCCCAGCCAGGTCTCGGGGTAGGGAGTAGAAGCGGAAATCTCAGCAGACAGCTTAAGGGACATTCTCCCAAAGAGAAGGAATCATTGGAGCAGCCTCTGCAGCAGACCTTTGCCTGCTGAA